>JAQIWJ010000182.1:0-30008 GCA_034695185.1 Discolaimus major
TGATTTTGGGGCTCCGTTGCAGGGCAGGATGTACATAGGTGAACACTCCTTATTAAAGGAGAGGTCCAACTCCTTGGTAAAGTCGAAAAATAATTAATTTCTTCCAATTTTCTTTCTGATATTCCAGTAAATCTTTTGAAACAGTCTTTGAATTATTATTTATTATTGTGATTATCACATTTAACATCATGAGTCGAATTGGGAAAACGCATGTGAATTGGACGGCCGGCGCTATTCCGGTCAAAAATGATAAAGGTAAATGAAATTGCTGGAAATAATTAATTTTTCTAATATATCTTTGTTTCAGGCCAGATCGCCATGGAAAAGGTCAAAGTTCATCGTTACGTTGCTGGAAAACGGTAAGAGAGACTGAGATATTATTCTTTGAATCATATGCATGATATTTTTCATTCTCTAATAATATATTTTTTTCAGGCCAGATTTCGCTGAAGGTGGTGGCAGCAGTGGCACGGAATCTAGCGACGAGGATAATCGTGAGAAAGATCGTTCATTCGTCAAACCTCACTCAAAGGCGCCAGGCGAAATAAAGAAAGAACCGTCGACAGCAAGCGAAGATGTTGAATCGGAGATTACGCCTAAAATCGATTTGAACGACCCGCGTTTCCGTCGATTGATGAAAAGCCGCGTTTCGGCTGAAGACGACGAAGAATCAGAGTAAGCTCGAAAAGTATTGCTTATTCTTGAATTCACGATCCTCATTCTAGGGACCGTCATGGAAGGCGTCATATTGCGGAACCTGAAATTATTCGGCGATCTTCTCATCGCCGAAGGTCAACGTCATCATCATCATCATCCGAAGGTGAAGGGCAAGAAGAACAGCAGCAACGTAGTCGTGCATCGCCAGAAATATCCAGACGTCGTCGTGGAGATGCCAGTGATGAAGAGGACGAAGTTGATGAGGAGGTAAGACGTATGAAATATTCGGCAATATGTGTGATCAGTTCAGTTTTTGGACAATTTTAATTATATTCCCTCGTCTTTCAGGCGTTGGAACGGAAGCGAGCTTTTCTTCGCATGCGAGCAAAGGAACGAGAACGTGAGGAGGAATTGCTGGCTCAGCAAGAAGAAAGCGAGAAAGAAAGCGGAGCGGAGGATGAAGAGAGTGAATATGAAGAATATTCCGAATCCGAGGATGAAACCGCGCCGCGATTGAAACCTGTATTCGTCAGAAAGTAAGCGCACGATTACTGTTTATCGCGTCGTCCAAGCTGACGGATGCTCGTGTTTCAGGAAAGATCGTATGACGCTCTTGGAAACCGAAAAGGAAGAACAGCGATTGCAACAACTTCAGCTGGAACAGAAGAAGGTGAAAGAAGAGCAGAAGAGGCAAACCATCAGAGTGAGTATTTCAATTTCAGAAATGTACGCAAATTTTCTAACTGCGTTTCTTTCTCGTAGCTCGTGGAGACGCTGGTGAAGCAGGAAGTTGAGACGGAAAAGAAGAAAGAGGACGACGATCGGCTCAATTTGGACGCTGTGAATACGGACGACGAGAACGAGGAATTGGCTTATGAAACGTGGAAGCTTCGCGAATTGAAGAGGATCAAGCGAGATAAAGAAGAAAAGGAGCAGTAAGTCTCTGCTTTGGTACTTCTCCCTCAGCATTAGCCATGCTCTTGTTTCAGGTACGAAAGGGAGAAGGCGGAATTGGAAAGAATCCACAATATGAGCGAAGAAGAACGTCGGGCTTACCTCAGAGCCAATCCGAAAGTTATTGTGAACAAGGTTTGTCTCGAGATATTGCTTGCAATATCCAAGTCTAATTTTGCATACCTCATTTCAGGCTCAGAAAGGGAAATACAAGTTCCTGCAGAAGTATTACCATCGGGGCGTTTTCTTCCTGGACAAGGACGACGAGGTATTCAAACGCAATTTCGCCGAACCAACGTTGGAAGATCAATTTGATAAATCCGTGCTACCGAAGGTCATGCAGGTAAGCGAAGATTGCATTCTGTCCTGATCATACTATTCATGATCCTGGCTCTTCTTTTAGGTGAAAGATTTTGGCAAAGCCGGTCGAACCAAATGGACGCATTTAGTGGCCGAGGACACGACGGATTTCCAGGCGGCTTGGAACGCTGATACGCAACAGAATATCAAATTCCATCAGAAACACGCGGCTGGCGTGAAAGATGTTTTCGAAAGACCGGCAGCATCGAAGAAGCGAAGGAAGCAATGATGATTTATTGCTAGTATTCCAGACGTTTTGTACGATTTCATTTCCTGCACATGTAAGAAGCAGTAGAATACATATATTCACATTCGAATGGTCTTATCAGTATGCTGTGATTACGGCTGATGATCTTTTGAATTCTCATGTCTATGGTTGTGAAAGTGATCACTTTCTTCAGGTTACAATGGAATCACGGTTTGGAATCGAGAAATACGTCAGCGATTGTCGCGGATTTACCTGCGTTTTGAAGCAGAGGTACGTGCGATCAGGGTCGTATGATTGATCTGATCGCATCATTTTCTAGATACCAAGATTTTCTGGTAAACGAAATCGATCGAAATGGTCGTATTGTACGGTTGACCAATTTGGATGCACCCGAAAGCGTATCTGATGAAAAACAGGTAATATCTTTGAGATTATCACGGGGGATATCTTATCAGTGATCATCTAACCATTCCAGGAATCCAGCCAAACCGCTGCAACCGACGAGATCACGTTATGGAATTCGGATATTGATCAACAATTTCGAGATCTGGTCGCGGGAACTAAAACCGAAGCGGTTTCCATTCAGTGCCAGGTATGGTTTATCATCATTTTCAAATGACCAGTTGAAGCATGTTGAAATTTTAGGGTATGGATAAAGCGAAGAGGACTGAAATCCACAATGCAATTCGGCAACGATATCCAATATTGCAAAGTGCCACGTCCGCGGTTGGAACTGATGGTACGCAGGTGATCACCGTTACGAAATCAGGTAAGTCATGATTGATCATTGATCATTGCGATGTTGAACCGTCTTCTCATTTTAGGTTCCGGTCAGCAATCGCGGAAACGAAAGCATTGGTCAGAGAGGCAAGAGGACTATACGAGATTCGTTCTGTACAAGGAGAATAAGGATTCGCATTTTGCTCTGTCGCTGATCAGTCGATTGTTGGGGTAAGCAAAGTTTATCTGATGGATGAAATCGCATTGCGATCTGGCAAATTGAATTAGGCATGGGCACATGCAGTTTGAAACTGTATCACATGTACACAGACATAGACATAGATCCAGGAAAAATTGCGCAATCCGTACGGCTCGCATTTTCAGGACCAATGTGAATAGCATTCACCTGGCCGGCACCAAAGATCGACGCGGTGCAACGTCTCAATTGGCCACGATTTATCGCGTACCGGCTCGGCAATTATCAGCATTGAATCCACAGTTGCGAGGCATCAAGTTGGGCAATTTCGAATATTGCAAAGATGAATTACGATTAGGAGAATCCGGCGGAAATCGTTTTACCGTGGTGATGAGGTAAGATTATCAGTGCGGTTGCAATTGCAGGTTTCTAATACCGTGGTTTTTTAGGAACATAAAAGAGGATCGGATTTTCGTTGAAGAGGAAGTGAAGAAGTGGACCGAAAAAGGATTTATCAATTATTTCGGATCTCAACGATTTGGCACGAGTTCTGTATCCACTCATGCGATCGGAAAGTAAGCCTTTATGATTTCTTCGAGTCATTATCTGATGGGACCATATTTTCAGGGCGATTCTAAAGAAACAATGGTCGGAAGTCGTGGATTTACTTCTTTCCCCCAAGGATGATTCGTCAGGTAAGGATAAGTTGATTCGTAAAAAAAAGTGGGTAGCAATGATGTTCGTGTTTTAGATGACTTATACGAATGCTGTCGGATTTGGTCATCGTCGAAAGATCCGAATAAATCATTCGAAGCTATTCCATTCAAACGACGTCGAACATCCATCGAAGGACAATTACTGACCGGATTGAAGAAGCATGGAATCAACGATTTCTCCAATGCATTCCGATTCGTAAGTAGATGCCAAATCTGTGATTTGGCCACAGACGCAGGAAGTCTAACGCTGCCCCAATTTTTCAGGTGCCAAGAAATTCGAGAACCCTGTACGTGCATAGCTTCCAAAGCTACGTATGGAATAAGTTGGTCTCGAAACGTGTGGACAATTACGGACAGCGATTATTGGAAGGCGATTCGGTAGTGTCGGAAAATGGTGCCGGTGATGCCAAACCAGAAGGTATGCTCAGTTTCTCAATCAAGTTTGTACGTAAGCTAAAAGCCTCGCGTTTCAGCTCGCGCCGTAACCAGCGAAGAGCTGGGCGAAACGGAAGTATTCGCCTTGCGTATACCACTGCCGAGTGCCAACGTCGAATTTGCTAATAATGAAAGTAAGATTATTTGCATTTCTTCCCATGGTACAAATACTAAACGACTATTCGTTTAGTGTCGAAATGGTTGGACGAGATTCTAAACGAAGAAGGCGTCGCGAAGGACGATTTCAAGGATGCGGAGAAGTAAGCTGATTTTGACCGTATTCTGATAAATCTGAAGCAATCGATTGCCTTTTTCAGGGATTACGCGGTCCATGGTGACATACGTCAGGCGTTCGTGAAACCGTTGGATGTCGAATTTCAGTTTTATCAATACGACGATCCGACCATACCATTGGCGTTGACCGATTACGATATTCTGCAAGGGACGCCAGAACCGCAATCGGTGGAAAATGGCAAATATTCGGCCGTATCGCTCCAATTCTCGTTGCCGCCCGGAAGTTACGCGACGATGGCAATTCGTGAACTATGTCGTATGGATACCGGGAAACAGTATCAAAGCAGTTTGAATGATTACACGATCGATGATGATATTAAAGAAAAAGATAATACCGCAAGTGCATCGGTATGAGAGTGAATGAATACGGGACTGCATTATTCCGTGTAGAATTCTGTCTGTTTTTTTGTAATCGAATTATTTGCTCATTTTTTACTCTGAATATTGATCTTGATATTTCTTTTTATTCAGGTCGCCTGATTATGTTGCTGTTACTCATTATCCGTGACTTTTATTCATTTCGTGCGGTTACCGTAACCTTCCCGCTTTTTCGTCCCATCTTTATCATTACCATTGATTTGAATGTTGTTATAAGCATCGAATGCGGAGCTGGATTTTACGCGGTGCGGTGGCATAAAAACTAAACTCCGCCCCTTTCCACTGCCGAAAAATAATTTTGCATAAAAATTGGAAATTCATGAAAGTGCGATTTGCAAACAATGTTAATTAATTAATTAATGATCCGATCGAGATTGACGAGAATCAGTTCATCGATTTCCGTATTTCTACTTCGCCATTTGCAATTCGTATCCATTGGTGTTTTTGGAATTGAAATGTCCACCACGGCTCAAATTCATCAACAACAAAATGGAGTGGCACGAGAATTCATCAGGATTTTTATGGTAAGAATTGAATTTATATTAATTGCGAAATCCTTGCAAATTTTATGATCTAGTTTCTATTTCAGGTCGGCGACGTAATGCTCGGCCGCGGCATAGACCAAATGTTGGCTCATCATGTGGATCCGATATTGCACGAAGGATATTTAACCGACGCTAGAGATTATCTGAAATTGGCCATTCGAACGAACGGCCCGTTGCCTCCGGATCGAACGGTGGATTACGTTTGGGGCGACGCTATAAACGTAAGTATTTATTCCTTTATCATCTCATCAATTAGCATCTGCAATGCGGCTTCGTTTCAGATTTTCTCCGAAATGAGACCGGATTTGAGAATTATTAATTTGGAAACTTCCGTGACGGCCGGCGGCGATCCTTGGTCGAGTAAAGGAATTCATTATCGAATGCATCCGGGCAATGTGGACGTGATCAAGAGCGCCAATATCGATTGCTGTATTTTGGCCAATAATCACGTGCTGGATTGGGGCTACGCCGGATTGAACGATACGTTGCAAACGTTGTCGTCTGCTGGAATCAAGGTAGGTAGGCATTTTTCTTGTAATTTGCATACACCGTATTCTGATTAATAATTTCGTTTCAGGTGGCTGGTGCTGGCCAGAATCGCAGTAGTGCAGAAGCTCCGGCTGTATTCGAATTTCCATCCGGTCGTGTATTGGTATTCGCCGCCGGTTCTCATTCGGCCGGTGTACCTCCGATTTGGCGTGCTACGGACTCGAAAAGCGGCGTGCATTGTTTCGATGAACAAAATACGAATTCCGAAATTCGTCGGCTGGCGGATTTGGTCAAACGGTACAAGAAGTCGGGAGATTTGGTCGTCATGTCGTTGCATTGGGGCGGAAATTGGGGATTCGATCCGGAAGACGGTCATCAGGAATTCGCCAAGGCTCTGATCGACGATGCTCGAGTAAGATGGCGCAGCATATGTTTACGTACTAATTTTATAATAATCCCTTTTTTCAGGTCGACGTAGTCTACGGTCACAGTTCGCATCATATCAAAGGCGTGGAAGTGTACAAAGGAAAATTGATCGCTTACGGTTGCGGCGATTTCGTATCGGACTACGAAGGTATCAAAGGCGAATCGTGGAAAGGCGCGTTTCGAGACGACCTCAGCTTCATGTATTTCGTCGATTTGAGAACGGCCGATGGCCGATTGCAATCTCTGACGCTTCATCCCATGCGCCTGAAACATATGCAAGTACGCCGTGCAATCGACGACGATCAACAGTGGCTATTCGATAATATGAGAAGAGAAATACGTCGATTCGGCTCGGATTTGGCCAAAAATGAAAACGGCACTTTCCGATTGGTGTTCCAATCTAGTCAGTAATGGACTTTTATCGAGATGGGCATTTGATTTTGTGGGTGCCAGTTTTATGCATGATATGTACTGTTCATTTGTACAGTTCGGTGCGGAATAATACGAGTCATACTTATTCATGATCTGGTTCAATTTTGATCACGGTTATGAACCGATACTTTATCATTGTGATCCGATGATTGTTCAAATGCTAAAAAATGATCGTTTCAGATCGATCGACATCATGGCCGAATCAGCGCTTCGATTCCGTCCAGTCACGCATGTGATTTTCGATATGGACGGTCTATTGTTGGATACGGAACTACATTACAGCCAAGTGAACGAGATCATCTGCCAACGATTCGGGCATCAATTCACCTGGGAATTGAAACAAATGCAAATGGGACGAAGATCACAAGAAGCGGCTCAATTACTGATCGATTATTTGAAATTACCGATGACGTTGGACCATTATTTGAACGAGAGTCGGACATTGTTGTACGAATTATTCCCGACGGCTCAATTACTTCCGGGCGCCGAACGTTTGGTTCGTCATTTATTCGTCAACGAGATCCCGGTGGCCATTTGCACGGGTTCGCACGAGAAAGCCTACGAATTGAAGACTAGTCGTCATCGGAGCGTATTCGATTTATTCGGCCATCGAGTCTTGTGCACGGCCGACGATCCGGAAGTGAAACGTGGAAAACCGGCGCCCGATTGTTTCCTCATTTGCGCTCGTCGATATTTCGGCTCGAACGCGGATCCCGGACGAATCCTGGTATTCGAAGATGCGCCGAACGGAGTGGAAGCGGCGTTGGCCGCCCATATGCAAGTGGTCATGGTTCCGGACGATCGAGTGGCGCCGGAAATCCGAGACAAAGCAACGATACATTTGAAAACGTTGGACGATTTCGTACCCGAATGGTTCGGATTACCGAGTTACGGCACCAGTGGATTGTGATCAGACATTCCAGAACTTTGCGTCAGTGATATTTCGCAACGAATATTTTTTAAATTCATTATGAACTACCAAATCACACATAAATAGTGTTCATTTTTTCTTGTAATGCTAATGCATAAACTTCGTTCAAATCCGTTTTGGAATAAATATCACAAGGCGATTGAATAAATGAACATAAAAAAATTCATCATTTTAAAATATCGAAAGCCACACCCCCTACCGAATTTCGATACATCAAATCCATGGGAAGCAAAAAAATAAACGGAACCCAATATGAAAGCTCTGCACTAAAATCTTAGCTTATGGCCATAAACAAAAATCGCGCAATACAAAAAAATCTACTTACAATATTATGAACGCTGACTGATAAAAAAATAATCAAGATTACATAATTCGCTCAATTGAGCAGATCCGGATGCTCGAGCATTAATTGAACGAATTCCTCTAATCGTTGCGTCATTTGCGTCATTGTTTCGAAACTGTCGAATTGAGGTCGAAGTAAAGTCGGCCACCAGCATTTGGCTAAATTCCTGTGATCCATCGCTGTTGTGTCGAAATGTTGGGCGACTCTGAAAATGGGAATTGCCAATTAGAGACTCCTCCCTCCGTGAACGGCTAACAAGGCAAAATACGTACTTTCTCAAGTGATCGATGAAATATCGCAATACAGCTCGATTCTCGTTTGGCAATCGTTGAAGCACCTGTCGAACCCGGTCCTGCCGATTCTCCGATTGTCGAATATCTGAAAGTTAAATACTTGCATTGAAAATGGGCCAAGATAATTCTCATATTAAATCCGCACTTACTCATTGCATCCATCAAATCCTCGTACAAACTGTACGGCACTACCGGTTCGGTCAATGACGAGAAGAAATTCTTCAGCGACGTGGCCACAGCGTTGACGGGCAAATCCAAATCGTAGAACGAAACGTTCGGATCGTCGATGAATTTCTGTTCTAATAATACGACGTGCGCTTGATTTCCCGGCACTCTGTAGATTCCTTCCACTTGAAGACCTGAAAGAATATCCAACTGTTAAGAAGTTGGGCACTTCGTCTCAAAATTAAACAGCATACCCGTAGCTTCCACGAATTCCACGCATTTTCGCACGTACATTGGCACCGGATCAGCATCGGAAGTGGCCAAATCTCGCAACGTCACGTCCGGAGGCACCAATTGCGTTTGACTCGATTCACGCGATTTC
Organism: Discolaimus major; assembly: GCA_034695185.1. Taxonomy (NCBI): domain Eukaryota; kingdom Metazoa; phylum Nematoda; class Enoplea; order Dorylaimida; family Qudsianematidae; genus Discolaimus; species Discolaimus major. The sequence continues at coordinate 8,925 of JAQIWJ010000182.1, forward strand.
TTCTTGGCATTTATTCGATTCGTCGGTTGTTCGGCGCCGCTTTTCTTATGCTGAAAGCGATCGGATTTTTCGGATACGCAAGAATCAATAAACAATGAACGCTTACATCTTTACTGATCTTCCTGTCTTTAGCCGTGGGCGCAGGAATTCTTTCGGGCGCTGTGACAATGCTGTCTTTCTTTGGTGACCTCGACGTAATGGCGGCACTCTGAAAAAAGAGCTCTCATTCAGTCATGCGCGTTGACAAATTCCAGAGCAAATATTTATACCTTAGATCCCCACCAACTCGTCGACGCCACTTGACCATCGCTTTGATCAGCACCATCCGCATTCGAGCTCCCTGAAATAAGGCTGGTGTTAGTATGGCCTCGAATTTTCATGCGCACACATACGTAGATGCTAGACCCCTCAACAGAAAAAATCTATAGCTTTAAATAAAATGATAACTTCCACTACAAGACTCACACATAAGCGATGTTCCGAACGGTGGTAAAACAAAAACGCGCGACGTATCCGCCCATCCGAGACCATTGGTCGACGAAAGTAACGGGGATTGAGGCGTTGACCGAGTCTCAGGCGCGTCGGTTGATTTCTTGCGTCGAAATCGGAACGAGGAAGTGACTTTTCGAACGAATCCGGAACTGACCGTAGGTGGCGATCCAGTTGCAGTTTGATCGATGGCCGACGTTTTGGTACGGCGAGTATAACGACTATTGACGCCTGGCGCTCGTTTTTTATTGACTGGAACTGGACGTTGATCGATCAATCCCAACGCGTTGCCAATCGGGGCGTCGTTGTAATAAAATACTTGGTGATCATATTCATCGGCGTCGTCTTGGTCGTCGAATATGACTCGATGCCCTTTCCGCAACGCCAATAACGGTCGTCGAATTCGTCGTTGATACAGGAACGGATCCAGAAGGCTCTCCTCGCTGGCCGATCGTCGTTGGGCCAACACTGAACACAAAAGAAGCCACGTATGAAATAAAATACTACTAACTATACACTTGCTGCACTATATACACTACTGGTGCCATGAAACTGAAAGCCATGATTCAGCAACAAATCTAGACACCTCTAACACCAACATTCAGTCTCTTACCTGCGGCCACGTCGTGCTTCTTTGTGACGGTGACCAGTCGATCATGCGTGTACGGCGGTATTGCTGGCGCCGGTGGAGAATGACGACCCAATTCCAACGCCGCGTTCAGTTGACGAACACGATCCGCAATGCTCATTCCCGCCATGCTTCCGGTCAATTCTCCGCTACTGGTGGATCGATGACCGTGACGACCAGCTTTGGATCGATGCGGAGTCGGTTTACGCCCGGCTCGTTCGTAAGCGGTTTTCTCGGACGATTGAGCTGACGATGAATCGCCACTGCTCGTCGAATCCAATGTGGATACGGTCTTCTCACCGCCTCCTGAAACAAGATGCGATTTTAGAATTACAATATTTGAGAAATGCACCAGCACTCTCATCAAAACCAAATAGGTCTTCTGTTATCTCGCATAATTTGGACGCTTCCCAAATTAAAGCATGTATAAAAATACTCACCTGAACTATCGGAACGTCTTGGCGGACGTGAAGGAGGAGCCGAGGTGTGCCTGACTGCGGCACCGCTAGTCCCAAGGACCGAATCGACAGTAGCGTACTGTTGCTCGTCGTCGCCGTAATATTCCACTGTATCCGCTAATCCACGAACAGGCCAAACGCCGCCGCCCAGAGCATCCTAAAAGCGAAATCGGATGTAAATTGACCCAAAAAATAAAGGTATGAAAATGCACTTACTTTCACGGTCATATATTCCGCACCGAGTTCAATACTTTCTGGTGTTGCTAATGGAGCCGCCGAGGTCGCTTCGTTTTGTTTGGTTTGATGCAAAGCAGCCGCTTGAGCCGACGGTGCAGCGTTGACGGTTTTATCACTGGTCTTTCTGCCGACGAATTTCGAAGATATGGAATCGGTGACGTTGGCGAAATTTTGCAAATTAATCCGTCCCATTCGTTTCTGCTGTTGCACCACGTTCGGACTCGTTTTCGGTTGCCTCGAGATAGCCGGGCTTCCTGGATTCCCACGTTGCACAGCACCCGGGACCATTGACGACGACCGCGGCGATGGCGACGCTGCCGTTGAACCGCTTCTTTGTAATTTCTCGCCGCCTTGTTGGTTCGGCGTACCTTTCGACGGCGTTGGTTGATGCGAATGCTGTCGATTCAATGTACCATCACTGCCGCTGTCCCACCATCCTGAAATTGAAGATTTCTATTATTCAAATCAGTCAGAGGCTTCGCAAAATTTGCAGAGATTCTATTAGAATCTCAAATTCCACAGCCATTTGCTGCATAAAGCCATTCTGGGCCACCTTCGCACTTTGAGCTTGCAAGAAAGGAAGGAAATGAATGCATGCATACATTGAAAAAAGAAGCAGAAAAGAAACCGGCACGCCATGCAATGCGAAGCCAATATGTAGACACGACGAACAAGGTGGAAATTAAAACCCACCCAAGAAGGCTCGTTTCCATCCAATGAAACGACCGCCTTCTTCTTGCTTCGAACGTGAACGCGCGGTGGATGTCATTGGTAATTCATGAATATCGCTAGCCGACGCCGCGTGACGACTTTTCTGGCTTTTATAGCCAGCAGGAGAATAAGTACATACATCCGTTTCATCTCCGCTGCTTCCGAATCGATAACGCCTTTGCGTGGATTGGACGAATGAAGATGGCGGCACCGCATTCCTGTGTCGTTTCTTCACGTAATCATCGCCCGAGGTCATGGCTAAGCACGGATCGAAATATTTTTGCTGATCACAGCTATCAGCACTAGCGGGTGTCGAAGAGAACGCCGATTTCTCCACCACGCTACACCCTGACAAAGAAACATGCTCGGTGCAGAGAGTGTCAAAGGACACGCAGAACAGACGTGGACCACATCAGAAGAGGACATGAGATCAGATGACTTGATAGAACAGACAGTAATTGAAAGAGTGCAGAGAAGAAAGAACAGACTACAAACAGTCCCCACACCAAAAGAGTTAGCAACTGCATACCCTCGCTTCCACTGTCGGAGATCTTCTTTCGAGGAATCACGGCCGATATTGAATTATCGTCGAATACACGAGCCGTTGCAGTTGCAGCCGATGGCGATGGCGTCGAAGAATGATCAGTGTACGTTGTAACCGATAAACAGCTTTCGGATAATCGATCCTTCTTGTACATCTGCGATCGAGCTGGATTCGATAATCCAGGACTCGAGTATCCGCCTCGTTGTTGATTTCCGCCTGATTTCTCGCTTTGGTAAATTGACCGCGTCATCGTCGAAGGAATGGCCGCCGTTCGATTACCATATTCTGCAAGCAAGGGCCCAGGTTAGTCAGATTCATAAACAGCCGAGCTATTAGATAGTGTTTCAAATCATGAACAGGAGGCAGCAGAATTAGAGCAACTGTTCAAAAGCAATCAGTAGCAGGAATAAAAGAATGTGCAGACACGACATTCCACATTTTAAGAATGACTATAAAAAAGTATGCCATACCTGCAGCTGCTGTAGAACCATAAGGAGGCGGTGGCGGTCTGGCATTGCTGGTACCGTTTGGTTGTTGATGTAAATGCTGGTGCGTGGTTGAACGGACGCCAGGCTGTGATGTTGACAAATCCCCGTACCATTGATTTTCTCTTTGCTGCTGTTGCTGCGATGACCAGCCGCTGACGAATTCTGATAACTGAGCATAATGTCCGGCGTTGCGGCTTCCGTTTTCTGGTGGATTTTTCATGAAACCAGCGGCTTCGACGGCTGCCACTTTCGTCCAAACTTCGTCGAAGAACGGTGTGTAGATGCTAACTGAAAAACAAGGCTTGGTCAGGACTAGTAGATAGTAATTGCATGATCGCAACTTCAATGAATCAAATCACTTACATTGTTGTTCAGCAGCCTTGGAAGTTGTAATGAAACGCGCACCCATTCGATCGGCCACCTCGTTGCCTTCGGTGATCAATGAATTGATTGCTGGATCCGAGAAGAATTCGGTGACTTCTCCGACGGCCACGACCAAAATTGGAATCGGATCCGGGATGAGATGAGCGAGAGAGCTGAAAAATAATAGGACTGTAAATCTTGTTTAGCCACACACCATCGTGAACTTACTGCAAATGAGCCAGTGATGCTCGGCGTTTCGCCGAATATACCAAAACATAACCGTGCCTGTATCGATGCTCCGAAATTTGCATGAACACCGAATGATAACTGGCCACTTCGATCTCGTATTTCAATTTTCGACCACACCCAGGCGAGAATGTTTCCACGTAGAAAGTATTCGTTGCATTATCGATGCCACCCATATTGATTCCGTCCAAATCGTTGTTTTTCTGATATCCGTAACTGTTCGATGACGGTATTCGGGACGAGGCTGCGGACGACCCATGATTTGGAACGGTAGTAATAATTGATTTCGGAGGCTCGCATTGATAACTGAGCAATGGTCCCAATAATAATTCCGGTGCGTAATCGTCGCCGCACATCAAGCACAGAGTTATTGACGCATCCGACGTTCTTGACGAATCTTGGGCTGGTTGCGTTTCCAAACCGCGATCACCAAACGACGATTGTTCTTGTCCGAATAATCTTTCCATGGCCACGCATAATAAACACGATAATGTCCGATTCAATTGTTCAATTGTGAACAACGAAGGCGATATCAGCGGGCCTTGAGCAGCTAAGCGTCGATCCTGAGTCACGTGACCAATATTACGATTCGACGGTTCCAATCCAACGAACGTACATCGCCATTGATCAGCCATCTGCCCGCCTTGTTGTTGCAAATAAGGCAAATCGTCCAAATTCGATGGGTCGAAAGCGAATAACAGCACAACCGGCATTCCTTGTAATGAAGGTGCAGGACGAGTTCCACCAGCGATCGAATCATCACAGTGCGACAGTAGAGTTCGATTAACGCCGTTGCGGATGTAATCCAACGATGACCGTGACGAGAATACGCAAATCAGTCCTGAAAGAATGTTTCGATCTTGACTGGATCTTCTATTATTCACTGGAAAACTTACCGTTCGGTCGGAAATGAGGCGACGAAGACTGCCACGAATCGTCATTCTCAATGCAGCGATAATCGAAATTGTAGGCAGTGCCACGATAAACAAAGAGATCATTCTGGAGGAATGCCTGAAACGAAAGCGGCTTATGTTCAATTCTAATCAACAATTGCATGACGAAATGCTTACTCTGAATTCCCTGATGACTTGCTCCGCCAGGCCATCCATTCCGAGTACTAATAAGTTCATTTGCCTCTCCGTGGGCGGTGGGAAAAGCAATTGCGATTCGCCTCGAGAATGCGTGGACGGTTGTTTGCCATTTCTTGGGCTGCAGTCGTTTTGAAATTGATTCCATGCCAGAGGCCTGAAATCATTTGTATCTCAATAATGTTCTCCCAGCGCAGAACATTCTCTGCTTACCTGTGCAAATGATTCAATAATAACTGCTCCACCAATGCGTCCATACACCGGGGATAAGCGGGGCAATTCTGACGTAACGGATGATTGACGAAGCTGATGTATTGACAAATGAGGCTGTCTCGCGATTGGTGTAATCGATTTAGTTGCCGATATCTCACGTCTTCTTGTAATTTCTCGTGCAATTCTCGCCAGTCTCTTTCGTTTAATCCGGCCAAAGAAGGTGCCGTGGTTCGAGGAGGTCCCACGATGACTGTTGTTGAACCGGATTGATTTTGTGGTCGTTGTTGATTGGGCGTCGAATCCGATTGAGGAGACCGTTTTGGTTTCAGTCTCAATAAGGCGCGATTCACGAATTCGTCCACTTGTTCCAGCAGTAATTCCACGAAATCTCGACGTGCCCGTTTCATCAGCTGATCCTGAAATAACGGCCGTCGTTAGCAATTGAGTTGAAGGAAATCGTGTCAAACTGAATATCAAAATGCTCACCTGATATCGGTCATAAATAATTTGCAAATCGCCTTCGGGCAACGACTCGAAGCATTCCTTGCCGAGGAAGAATATTTTCACGTCCGATAACGGTTTCCCAGGCGTAACTTGAGTGCAGCTGGCGATCAATTGACCAAATTCGTCTTGTAGACGTTGACGTCGATGTTCAGCCTCTAACGTTGAGACGTGCCGTCGAAAACACGATTCCGCTTCTTGTGTGTACAGTAATTCTGCTGGAATTCGTGGATCCTCCGAAGACGGTGAATAATCCAAACTACGATCGTTCGAAGAATGGTCGTCGTTGATACCCAACGGTTGGAAATATTCTTCGAAATGAGGCAGTGACGTCAAATTTTGCAGAATATCTTGCCAGTTCCTGAAACAATGAGACATCGTTGAACCTGTCCTTACCACTGCTTCATTAAAAAAAAACAATAATACTTACTTTCCTCTAACATAACTCAAATCGGGCAATAATAACGGCACCACATCCGGCAGTCGACCAATTTGAAGTTGTAATCTCCTTTGCGCGTATCTTTCTCGTAGATCTCTCATATGCTGCTTGAACAATCGTTGAGCGGTCGTTGTTCCACACAGTTCGTAGAAATGCACGAAATCCGGATCGTCGGATAATTGACGACTAATTTGAGCCCACGTAATTCGATGATCATCCCGAGTAGTCAGTTTCAATTTTTGCAAATACGCCGCCGCAGCAACGTCCACAATTTCTCGTCGATACTTGGCCGCTTCCGCGTAGGAGATGATTTTCGGCTTTCCTTGAACCGAAGACGTTTTCTGGTGACGTTCGATCATGGAGGCCAATAATACGAATGCTGATTCCACATTAACGTTCTTGTGAGCGGACGATTCGATTAATGGAATAACATTCTTGAACTCTTTCTTGGAATGCAATAAACGTTCCGCTTCACGAATTAGTCGATCGTCGGCTTCGTCGTTTTTCGTCGTCACCAAAACGACTGGCTTCTTCGTTTTCATAATGTTCGATAAAATCTGGGTGACGAATTCCGATTGTCTGGTATCGGTAGCCGTTGAATTGGACGTCGCATGAGGCTGATGACCGGCACCAGCACCAACATCGAACACGCAAATAAATCCATCCACTGACGCTTTGCCATCCGGAAGTGACCTTTGTTCGTATTCGTGTTCAATACCTGCAATATAAGACGCGATTAAGGACAGATAAATTTCAAGTACTATACAGGAATGAGTCTTCCTGTATAATGTTTTACTCACCTAGTTGTTCCTTGGATATATACATCAGCTTATCGGCCGATTGCAAACGCGTGGCTGCGGATCTTTTGACGTATGGTTCACGTTGACTAGCGCTGGATGCTTTCAATGGTTGAAATGATTCGTCGTCGACGAATTCCGTTTGTTCCAAAACTCGAACGATCAATTCGCTGGCATCGTCCGTAAATAACATCCTGTCGCCCCAATACAGCCAATGATCGTTGTTGATTACGCGACCACCGAAATCAACCTGAAAGAAACCTTGGATTAGTAAAATGCAATGAAATGATATCATCTGCTGTCATGCTCCAGAATCCAATTTTGAACTTTTAGCAACTATATATTGATAAATCCAAATCGCTTACTTGCGACAGTGTTGAAATATGATCAACGCGATAATCATCCTCCAGCGGTCGTACAAAGCGGTTGCAAAGACACGATTTTCCAACTCCGACCGAACCTTTCTCTTTTTCCGTTCCGCTCCAACCCACGACGGAAATAGTCACTAATCGGCCGTTTCCCGTGGATGTCGACGATGACACTGGCGTTAACGACGAGGCACCGGTAGACGTTGATGAAGCCGGTAGACCGCCATAAATCGGTTGACCAGGTGATTCGGAACCAGGCGTTAATGGTGATCGTCCGACTGGCGGAATTCCACTTGCCGCAGGCCTCGGAGTAGCGTGAACAATGCCACCACCGCCGTTGACGCCAAGAATCATTCCTCCTGTGCCGTTGTTGCCAGCTGCTATCGACGCCGTTGTATTCATACGCTTCTCATGGGTTGATCATTCTTCCATCCATCACCTAAAATAAAAGGCTATATTAGCTGATGCGTTCAAAGTGTCAATTTTTACTCAACGCCAATAGCTAATAAGTTTAGCTATAAACAAGGTAACCAGTCATCTGACTCATCCAGATGAGAACAGCTAGAATCCACATCAGTCACTGGTATACAGCAAACTGCTAACAACGAGGAGACGAAAAACAGCCACCTCGTTGCGGATTCATGGAAAAAGCTCCATCCCAGATGATTTTCATTGTGCATACAGGTTTGCCAGGGTATCCGCGAAACAACGTACTAAACCTCAGCTGTCGCATTGAAAATTCAAAGTTCTCGTCAGACGACGTCCAACCGAATTTCTACTAACCAGCATCAAATTAGGAGCAGTCAGAGCCAAACGGCTTTCGCACAATGAGCCGGTCGGTCATTTTCGTGCAATCCTCTTTGACACTTGACGGAACGTCGACTGCAGTGCATGAAACTAGATCCGGATATTTTCCCCTGGAGTCTCACGCTGCAGCGTACAATACTGCGTAAAAATATAATAGGGGGCGTACGTATATAAAAAGAACGGCTGAATGAAATTGTGTTCACGCACCTCCTCCTCGCAAGGTGACAGCGCGAATTGTCCATAAGACATTCAACAATGAATTTCTCGAACTGAAGAAAGCAATGTACTTGCACCTTAGGAAAAACCTCGAACATGCATATGTATGTACTTCTTCCTTCATCAAAAGAGATGTCCATGCAAGTCCATCGACCCCAATAAACACAACAGACTTCCTAACTTCGATACATCCTGATGGTTCACGATATCTTCTCAAGTCAAACAACGCCTGACAACACCAGCCACAAGTGACCGGTAGCGTTTTCATGCAGAACTTAGTTTGCTTACTCGAAAAGCTATTCGCAAAACGCTTTCAAGCTTGCAGCAACAACCTATTCTATCTTTTCCGCGTCAAAAAATATCAGTACAACGCGACCTCGTATTATCCTTATCACAGACTAATCGAAGACCTAATTCACCCGAAAGCGTCGCCAATTGTAAAACGCCATCCATCACAAAAGGACACGGAAAATACAAAATTCGCATTACGTGACCCGATGGTAACCGTTCGGATGAAATCTCGGTCGCATCACAAATAGCAAAGACATTTTCGCGTACAATGTAAGAAAGAACTGTTGCACGACACTGAGCGAATTACAATAGGGGCGGCCTCCGAACAAGGCTCCAATTTCTTGGCAATCACGCTTCCCTAGCAAGGAAGCTAACAAAAGAATATAGATACTTACGAATGGGATCAAATTCTAAATTTCCTGCGTAAATGTCTTCATCATTGACAAGAAGACGCAGAAGCTGGAAGAGACCGCCCGTTCCTTCGTTAGCTAACTAGCCGATGCATAAAAAATAAGGTCACACGCGCCGGCGAAACTGTAAGAAAGAAGAGGATCTAAGAAAACCTAGCTAGGAGCCTCTCCCCATCTAACATTTTTCAATTATCCCACCCATCCTGCCCGAGGCCAGCTGAAGAAAACGCATCAGCAACGTATCAAGAAACGTAATCACGCACAGAGATGAACGCGATTAAAAATTTCCATATACCGCAATGGTTGCCGAAGGGAGAACACATTCGCATTCTCAAACAGATCTCAGATCAATACAAATGGCTTCCAGCAAGCATTGCCCGCGAATATGGATATCACAAATAAGTTTAATAAAATGTCCTGAAGTGAAAAACGACTGACAGCACTGCTAAATTCATCAGCAATACCTGCCGAAAGCTCCTGTCAAACAATTCTCAAAGGGTCCCGCATCAATCAACAAGCAATTCGCTTCCTATTTGCCAATCCATTTTTCACTGGCCACACGACCTTACTGTCCAAATAACGGCTGGCTGCATGCATGCAACGGTAAACGCCAGCTTGGATATAAAAACGACTGACTCCCACGCATCACAATAATAGCTAAATGCGGCTACTGTACGAAATAACATCCCGAAAATATTTAGTCTCGAAACGCCAAAGCGTCCCTCATTCCCTAATATTTACTCAAACCGACGATCACGTTGACTCGCCCGCTCGAGACCAGGGCTTTTGTAGTACTCAAAAGTCGATGCTAGTAAAACGAGGGGACGAATGTCAGTCGCATTCTCTGAATAGAAGAAAATAGCTACGAATCCATCTCCTCTACGTACATTCACAAGTCCATAACTAAATGCTGCTAAAAATAGAACTGATATGTCCAGATGAACGCTCCCTAAGCTTCATCTAACCGAATATAAGTTCAGAAATAAGTTTGGGATTATAACAATCCATAACTTCGCGAGACTAGTTTCCTCCTCGCCTGTGCCAATGCCGTCAAGGTCGGGAGTCCGAGAAGTTAGCTTCCTAGGCGGCCATTGCAGAGCTTTTGCATTACTCTAACTAGACTTAGGTTCATAATCTGGAATGCCATCGGTCTCTTTGCCCCTCTAAATCCATCATTGGACGCCAGGCAAAAACGCCATAGCCTAGCAAAGTCCATGCCGAGGACGGTTCTTCAAGCTAGTAAGCCGCTTGGCCCAGCACCGGCCAGCTACTGCATCGACAGCGGTTAGCTAAGAGAGTTCCCTCTAGCCCAGCTTCGGCTTCCTCCAGGGATGAAAGAACCGAAAAGAACATACGTACATTCTAACCTCGCTATTCGCTTGTAAAATGGACGTGATCTAGCCCCGAGCATATAAAACGACATAGAAACGCGAATGACCAGCAGAGCATTCGCATTCGCTCCATCGACGAAGCTAACAAGAGTAGAAGGAAAAAAACCACACTTCCTTGCGTGGCCAGGTTCAAGCCGAAATCAATATTGTTCAAAGCAAAGAACCGCTTCTACTAAAAACCCGAAAAAGTCACCAGCCAACGCATGGCTCACGGTCCACTTGATCAGCGGTGGTAAAAAAAAACGCTCAAGTCTTACAACACAACAAGCTTCCGCATTCGTTCGCAGTAAATACCAACATGGTAACCAGTCCAAAGATGAATCAACCAGACCAGTCCAAAAATAACATCACTATTGAATTGTAGACCCCTATACTCACTCATGGAATGCTGAATCATGCACCAGTCCAGGTGCTACAGCCACTTCAGGTTAAATAAATTCCATTCAAGCTACCTGCAGATCAATATACATAGCTACAGAAGCCGATGCATCGCATTAGTGCGATACTTATAACTCAATCCCCCCAGCGAACGCAAAACACATCCGTCCGACGTCACGATTTCCTAACACCGCTAAACAATGAACTTTCCATTGACCATTTGGTACCATGTTTAGTCAATGAATAAATGCAAAGCGTTCCAACCGCCTGCACTCCCATAAAAGACCCCCTCCCCCATACCATCCTATTCCGCACATAACGCATTCCATTCCTGTAGTGCCCCCAAAAATGGAGTAACAGAAAACCGCGTATCCCACAGTGATGAACAATCAGCGTTCTCAACCGAACGCGAATACAAGGACAAAATGCCAAGCTCAGCATCAACGCGTACTTATCATCAAAGAAATCGCTGGTTACTAAATAATCCTCTCCTATCCACCAACGAGGAGTTCACAGACTCCATTCGCCTAGTATGAAAATCTACTCTGTCTCTCATTCAACAAGCCAACGCCGAGAGTAAACGTAAAGGCCAGCAGTCCATGCACCAGCATGGAGAAATACTCAACAAAACCTCTTTGTCCATGCTCTAGAGCATGGGTGAAAACGACCGAACATCGTCCAATCTCCGCTGGATGAAATATCGAAATAACAAGCTATTTTTGACAAGCTTACAATAGCGATAGAAAAACCTGACTACAAGTAGCATAAACCGAGTGAAATCATGCCATGCAAAAGCATCCATTGGCGTAAAAATTCAGGCCACGATATATACAAAGTAGCGAAAAACTAGCCGTCGGCACTATCCGAACGGCTCAAGTCGAAAGAATAGCTGATGAGTCAAAATAAACAAGCAATCCTAACCTAACAGGAGCGTTAGCCAGCAACATTCGAACTATTGTGCAAACCTCTATGCTAACTCATGGACCGACCACAGTTCGATCATCCAGTCAGCCAAAAAAAAAACCATAGCTACATTCGGCTGGTCGTTCATCAACGACGCTGCACCCTTTCCGACAGGACAGAGAAAAGCGTAAATCAGACGAGAACACTCAAAAATGACGGAAATGAGGCACCGCTTGGCCATCGTGCATCCGCTTTCGGCGTCCATGGTACTCGTCTGGCGGCCAAGACAAGATCATCATTTTAGCCGAACAGGAGCTAACAACACCTTCGCCAAGCATCTTCATCTACCTCGACAGGCCCTATTCCTATTAACCACCCAGCATGAAAACTCAAGCTCCTAGATCGTTCTGGCAGGTATATATGCCACGGATTAAAAGTAGCATAGCATTGCTTTGGCGAATAATTTCTTGGCCTACTGGCAAAATTCGAGTGCAAACCAGCGGCAAGCAATAACAACTACGAATGTATAAAGAAGAACGATTCCTCGTAAATCATCGTACAATCCCCTTGCTTCTCACCGCTCAGAACCATCCGCCAGCTGAACAGCAGCCCCCTCCCTACACGAGTACGGACGATAACTTTTTACGAGTTCGGCCACCCGTACTCCTAGCAATTGCATAACTCACAACGCATGTTACTAACCGCGGCAGCACATCGGGTGCCATCATAAGGGCCTGTCAGTCAGTCGAGCATTTCTCGTTAGCTGCCGGCCTCGCAGTAGCCAGCCATACCGAATGAACTAATTTTAAAACTAGTAAACAGTAGCTTTCTTCCGGACTGCGGGAGTCCCGTTTAGTCGAAAACAGCATGAGCACTAAACTAAGCAACAACCCGTGGAAAACGAGAACGAAAGTCTAGCGAATATTGAATGCAACCTTGCGAAAGCAAACAATTTCGATCGCCTACTGGAAGCATGCATGAACAAGTCTAAACTCCACCCGACCAATCCAGTAAATCTGGACACCGGAAGCCAAGAGAACCTAACCTTTACAAAACTTCTACATGGACATGCCAAGAGCATCCAATTCTCACACAAGCAGCAGGTAGGTAGATTCGTGAAGAATCAAAAATAAGTCCATCTCATAAAAATACAAAAAAACCTAATATTCACTCACAAAAATCATTCTCTGGTCAACGAGCAAAAATCTCGGTGACTTCACATTGAAGGCATGGTAAAGCACTCGCTTTCAATTTGCTGCCCTTGCTTACTCGGAATTGTCGCCTTAAAGCCAAACGGATGGACAGCAAGCAGGCCAAAACTACAAACTACTGAAGCAGAAACAGTCCAATTCGTACGTTACTCTTTCGTGAAAGCCATGCATCGGCTTTGCAGCAACATAAACAGAAATAAGCCTACGAACGAGTCAGGAACAGTGATCAAACGACGAAAACTGATTCTCGCCATGGCAAGAAGGGGCTCTAAAGTGCTAAACAGAGACCAAGAAGCTATCCAATCCTTCCACATACAACCAAAAGCTAAATCCGAAACGAGCTCACGCGAAAATGCTACTAGCCACCAAAGACCAAAACTCGATCGAAGCCAAATGCATGGCCAGGGAGGGAGGGATATAGCAAATGAAAAAAGCTGTTACAAGCAACAGCGTTTTTACATTCATCCTATTCCCTAGACGGCACCCATATATTTCTTTCTGGATGACTCGCATCGCCGAGGGAGAAAAAGCAACCGCGGTGGAGTCCGATTTCAACCTTATAATCAGCTCAAAAGCCAAGAAAGAAAACGCCTCGACGGAAAAACAACCAAAGGCGATAAAACGCTCATAAACCAGACGATTCGCTCATCCTCGTTAGGCCAACGTATGGGCAGCCATTCTATCTAATGTAACACGACACCCCCCCCCCCTCGATGGGTGGGATAAAAATGCAAAAATATGATCCGGCATCACAGAGAATGATGCCAGATATAGATCCAAATCGAATCTTCTGCTAGGCGGTACGCAACTAAAAGAAGCTCAACGCTCTAAACGGAGCATTCATAAAACCCTAGAGCCCATCAGAATTTCTAAATCTGATCACGTGTGATAAACAGATGATAAAAAGAACTAGCTAATAAAATACCTACGCAATCCTACAGTCCAATTCCAAAAGCGCGAAGTCCAGTATGCAATCCCTCACAATCTTATATATGCATACACAATATACTCACCTCAGACCTCTTTTATAATCCCATAAAATCCACTTAGATGGCACCAATCGGAAAATTCAGGAGACACTTCGAATTGATCCGATAATACAGTGAATCTGTCCGATTTATCGACGTATATCGCTCAGCATTCACAATACCACGTCGATGACGATAAAACACGGCACGATCACTGGATATTATCCTTTGTAAGTAATGATAAAATCAGATCAAAATACAATTTTTGGTGATTTTCTCCAAATTCTTGATTTTTCCATTTCCCCCTCCCAAAATAGCCGTTCGCACAATCCACATCAGCTTGACGTAAGCGGTTTTCCGCGGGAATTCAAAAATTCAAAATTAGCGGTACCTACAGTACACCACGTGATGAAACAACGACAATTATTGAAATTGTTCCGCAAATTATGCATATAATTAATATTCGCAAATTCTGCTGGTGGAATCACATATCACAATTTCTTATCAGCGATTTTCGATTATTTGTTCGGATTAGAATAATTGGTAGTTTGTGCACAATTGCGCAATTTATGCATAATTTTGGGGTGCTTTTTTCCTATGAAATTGCACTGATCACCTCCAGAATGAAAATGACACAAATCATGGCTTGACACAACTTTACAATTTTGGCTACATTTCGAAGCGTTTCGTAAAAAAGTATGAAGGAAGATTCCTTGCCAAACTCCTGAATTGCATTTGATGAACCACTTGGTCAAATTTCAATTACCAAACCACTTTGCAACTAGAATTCGTCATTCAGAAAACTTGCTTTTGGCATTGAAGATGCCTAATGCACCTGTTGTTTGAAAAATTTCGGATTGCAAACGTCACTTCGATGCAATCAATTAGCATCAACTGTTGGAGTATTCAAAAATTTGAGTGCCTGAAAAACTAGACCCTCGTTTGCATTTAGAATAAGCTCATGTTAAAGAGGCTTATTTGTATTGCGTGATGTATGCATCCGGTTTTGTGAAAATTGAAATTCAACGTAAAAACCTAGCTTAGCCTTGGAAACAGGTTCTGTGAAAACTTGCGAATACGCCCATAGAAAATTGTTGATCATTATCTGAGGATAGAAAAACAGACCTCAATACGTTTTGAGTTGTGAGAAAATTGGCATTGACGATCATGGCTCTGAAGAGTATTCTCCTGATTTTCCTATTGACCGTGGTGGTCAATGGTCAACGTAATAAGGATTGTAGAAAACAAATTCAACAATTTCAAGAATGTAAATCGAAAATCATGGTTACGCCTGAGCAAACGAAAATATACAATGCGACCGAAGCAATGTATACGGAATGCTTGAAAAAGTTAGTTCATTTTGTGGTTGCTATAATTTGGGGGGAGTGTCAAACTGGACATGGGCTCTTGTCCATGGTGAAAACAGGAATGTACCTGCTACAGTACCTCTGATTCTGTGTATCGGTTGACTAAAAAGCCTCCAATTTTTTGAATGATCTAATGCCCATAACTTGGTCCTACAGTATCCCTATATGAACCTGTGGTCTCGACCAAAGGCCTCCAAATGCCTGACTGCATGGCTAAAGCACAATTCTTATTCACAACTACAGTATCCCTTATCACTAATTTCCATCCATCCGATCACAAGCCCATGCTTTCAGTCACAGTTGTCTGACATCACACGACGAATTGCCTCACGATATTCACTGGCAAATTCGTCAATGTAATCGCGACGTCAGAGAGAATGTTCGCGAGAAAGTGATCAAATGCGTTCGTCAACGTGGATTCTTTGATTTCGAGATGCCGGAAAAATACGATTATACTTATGGACCGTAAGTGAATGATTTTACTCGGGAATCAACTTACTGTAGCCGCTAGCTTGCGCAGAGCTTCGCGTGGCTTCAAGGAAGCCATGCTGGATTACTGTAACCGCTCATACACGAAGCAAGCTCATTGATTTCGAGAACCTGGCATACTGTAACCGCCGCCATCGCAAGCTTCAAGAAAGCCTGTCATACTGTAACCGCTTCTGTTTTAGATTCTCGTGGGAATCAGCTCCATTCACTCATGTTCCGATAGTGGACATGTGTAAAGACGGCGATCTCAAAGGCGCCATCAATTGCTACATGGACGTTGCCAATCGCACCAGAAGGGATACGGCCGATTTACAAATCATGTACGACGGAGCATGCCAACGTCGGTCGCAATGTTTCAAACTTTTGGACGGCGTGTGTAGAATGAAATTGGAATCCTTCTCCGAACTCACATGCGAATGCGGATACGATGTGCACGATTTATACGGCGGAAAACGGCTAATCTCCCAAGTACCATCCTGCTCGGGTTTTTTGGACGAGACTAAATTCAATTACACTCATCCGGATACGTCCAGGCAGTCGTGTCAATTGAAAGATGTGAAATCCCGAGATGCCTGGTATAAAATGTGCGAAATGGGATATGAGAATTTTGAGAAATCGAGAATGCAAAGCACGAGTACAATGTCGACGACCACTGTGGTCACTGAATCGCCTGAATACATCGAGGATAAATGATTGGCTCGTAATCGACGATATTCAGGGGAAAATTTACCTATCCACCTGATTTGAGTGGTGTGGATATTTTGAATATTGATTGACACTTTAAATTGTTGCATTCATTTCCTAATTCATCTGGCATTGATATTGAGCAATATTGCGCAATTTATTCTCATGCAGGCTTCGTGGTTCCAGAACCAACTTGGCCGCTTGACTCGTCTGAATTTCATCAGACCGATGCGGTTACAGTATCCATGATACTGTATCATTCTTGACCGGGCATTTTTTAAAATGTACATTCTGTTGAGCCCGAAAATCTGTACGGCTACCTTTCCCATGTCGCATTTCTGACGTCATCTCATGCGTTTTATCCGAACAATAAATATTTTCGTCATCGATGCACTCGAATGCATTATGTCAATACCGCAAATTTTATAAAAGTAGAAAAACACGAATATCTTAGGTTAAGAAACAAAATTGAACAACAGTTTTTGCGGCATGTTAAACGTAAATTCCAAGAATGTTCTCTGAAGTGGAGTACACGGAAAAAGACTATCAAAACTACAATAGCCTACGCTCGGCCATGCATGCTCCGATTGGGAAAACATCTCGAATTTATTTACAAAACAATCCCCCCCAATTTTGTGACATACGAAAATACACGATCTTCTGAAGTAGCCGGTCACGTTTTCTTAGGACTAAGCTAAAATTGAAACTAGCTCTATTGTCAATGCCGCATGCCTTGCACTGGTCGTTTTCTGACTATAAATTCAGGCAATGAAAATGCTTCGGATCGAGATTCGTACATCATTCAAAAACCTCGGTTTATAGTCTCGTACTCGAAGACATCAGTTTCAGTGAAAATGCGAAAATTCCTCATTCTTTTGGCTTTATCCGCCCTTTTCTCATTTGGAACTGAGGTATGAAAATTTTGAGTGATCAATTTGCCATTTATCGAATGCAAGTCGGTTTGCATTGCTAGAGTATGATGTGAGCAGAGTGAAATATGGCCAGATTTTCATTCCAGGCATGGTTGGTTGTGCCTGGCGTTGGATACGGTGCTAATTACGTATCGCCATGGGGATGGCCGTGGGGAGTTCGTTCGGCAGTCGTACACGCAGTTCCAGCTCCGGTCGCTGCCGTTGCGCACGCCCATCCGTATTGGTTCCCACGTCGACGTCCCGAATCGCAATTGGAAGCTGCACCGGAAGCTGAAATGATAGCTCCACAAGCAGCACCAGCCGAACAAGCTTGAAATGCATCTCATCAAAAATATCCATGATCTTGATCCTGATTACGCATTTTCCATCTCGTCAGCCTCAGTTTACTCTATTCTTCGGTGATGGGCAATATTCGTGCATTTTATGCTGGCTTATTTAAATGCATTGGTTAAGAATTTATTGCTAGTTAGAATAACAGTAAATTCCTTATCTGTGGACATAAAATCTGCAAATTTTTGCTGGCTTCCGCTGCCTGGCATGCATCCGCATCGATGCAAGAAGAAGCGAGCCCGAAAAAAGCGGTTACAGTACCTCAGGGTACATGTTTTGAGGAAATGCAGCAAAACTAACGAAATTTCGATAGATGAATGGCCCAAAATCGCCATTAGAAGGCATAAAATACAATTATGTGTACACGTCCATATGCATATATTTCCCTGTATAATCGAATAGGCTGTGTCGATTGGCGTCATCGAAACTGACCCATCACGTTTGTATCAGAAATCGATATATTTTTGATCAACTTCGAAATATGCATTCGGGAGCAAAATTAACGACGCCACGATAATCAGCGTGTCAATTTAGCCTAGAAAACATGCTTTCAGTGCACTGATCACGTAAATTACCGATTTTGAAATTTTGAATTTTGCTACCTATTCTGTACAGGATCTTTGATCAATGATATCTCTGTACGAAATTCAGTTAGATATAGGACGTTGGCGTATTTTCCTGGACAATCGAACACGGAGAATCGATTGGCGTTGTCAAAACCGACCTATCGGCTCTAAATTGGAAATCGATAATTTTGATCAAATCCCTAAATATCGATCCCACGACAAAATAAATATGATTTTTAGGATCAGCATATCAACGTGACCCAGAAAATATGCGTTTCGCTCATCAATCACACGTATTGAAGACCTTCAAATTTTTTAAATTTGTCCAACCAGCATTGCATTATTTTCATGAAGAAATTTCAACACAAATGAAGGGACGGAAGTCACACGGGAGCGTTTTCCTATGCAATCGATTATGCTCTATCCATTGATCATGGTTTGATCACTCCAAAATTGATATTTATAAAATCGATAATTTTGATCAACGTATTAAATACGTCCAATATTTGAGATCTATCAACGCCAAAAGAAGCAGCATGTCGATCTCATTAGGAAAACGTGTCATGTTCGTAGTTATATCACCATTATTATGCTTATGAGATGATTTCAGTGAGTCTTGATCGATCGATTTTTTTTTACTGATTCAATAGAGGCCACATTATTAGTTTTCCAAAAAATTACATTCGAATATTCGACCAAAAGTACCCCCGATGATCAATGCATCACAAACAATCAGCCATGGCGCTTCAAATTTGCATTCTCAATTTTCAAAAACTTTCATATCAAAGCTTGATCATTCTGATCAAACCTGTATTGTACAGGTTTTCGTATGATCAAAAAATCTATCATGGTTTAGCATGCGTGAAAATTTTCCTGTTATCGATTTTTATCAATGACGTCCAGAATTTGTGATCAGTCTTCGATTTATCAACCAAAACGTTGAGGATTACGGTAGCCTTCGCCATTTATTGATTGGTCCGATCCGCACCGAGAGGCGGATCTCGTGACCTAGCTCCGCCCACCTGCATGTAGCCTCCAACGCGAGGCCATTCTAGAAGCTGCATTCGAGTGAAGCAGTCGAAGAACCATTCGGGTGCGTCAATATTGGAATCGGATCGATTCTCGTTCGGATCTCAACGAATTTGGTATTTCCTGATCGGACCGCGGAGAAAATGGCTTTGGACGACGCCGTATTGATGTTGACGGCCGCGTGTTGCCTGTTGTTGGCCTGCATCCTAATGTACACCGTCTTTCGACTGCTGACCGACAAAAGCGGAGGAAATCGCGGGAAGAAGAAGCAGACGCCGAAGAAATCCCAATCCAATTCCACCAAGGAGAAAGAGAAAGCGAAGGAAAAAGAAGCGAAAGAGAAAGAAAAAGAGAAGAAAGGAAAGAAGAAATCCAAAGCGAAAACGTCCGACGCGTCCGGCGCTACGAGTGGTCAAGAATCCGAACCGGATGCTCCGATTGGACAACCGCCGGCTCCGTTGAAGAAGAAGAAAAAGATCAAATCCAAAGGAGACCTCAAAAGTCACCTGCTCGGACCGGAAGGCGAAGTCGAAGATTCCGATCGCACGTTGTGAATCTGCACAACGCCCGTCCCAAAGAAATCGATCCATGTTGTGATCGATCAAAGAATGATGAACAGTCTCGAAATCTGATTCATTTTCGTCTCGCTTTTCTCGCCCGTGTTCGGATGTGCCGATTTTTTTGTATGCATTCGTGTCCTATTCCTTGTGATTACTCGAATGAGCAAGTATAATCGCGGCGCAAAATCATATTGTGATCAATGATATTATTTTCAGGTATCGTAAAATCGATCGATCGATCGATTTCGACGTCATTCGTAACTAGGCTGCATAAAAACATAAAATATCTGCACCAGAAACGTGTTTTCTTATTGAAGAGGTTTAAAATCGATAATTTTAAACTTGTGGAGCCTCTCATAAGGCCATTTACTCCAGTCTTGCTCTACCTAGTGATCACATCAAAATCGACCAGCGGTCGATATTTCGGAAATCGATAGTTTTGATCAGCTTATCGATTATGATAACACAGCAAAATAAATGCAATTTTTGGAATGAGCATAGCTAATCTATCTAAAAACCAGCTTCATATCTTGAATTTTCCGTATCAGTAGGACGCTACTAGTAAAGCTCAGAAACAAGGTATGCACAAAATCCACAACTTTGCGCTTCTGTAACTTCTGTTCTACTGAACCGATTTCAATGAAATTTTGCAAGCAAAGAGGTACCACTAGCCTCTATAATCACGCCAAGTTTCGTTGGATTTGGCACAGCGGTTCTAGAGTTCCAGCTATCACCTTTTGTTGTGTTAGAGAGAATCTAAGAAGAAGAAGAAGTAACAAGGTTAATCAGCAAAACTCAAGACTGCTAATAGATACCGCAGGGATAGTTAGTTTTCCTGAAAGCTCATGACACGGAGGCGTGCCCTTTCTAAGGTCAAATTTTAAAAATCTGAAGTTTTAAATTTCATAATTCTCATTTGAACTCCCGCCAAATGACCAATGGACAGTCGGTTGGCCACAAAATTGGACACTGGCCAAAAGGT
>JAQIWJ010000183.1:0-29904 GCA_034695185.1 Discolaimus major
TCTTTGGAATGCAGTGTCGTTTTGCCATAAGTTGCACTTGTACTAAGCAGTTACAGTATGCGTGAAATGGTTTATTCGACATGTAGAGTCTTATGGTGCCATTTACATACATGCACGCCAGGCCAAATCGATACTTATGAAGGTGATCACAAGATATCGATTTTTGATAGATAAGTGATCAGTCTGATTTTAAGTCACCAATCGATTCAACAAGTCAGTTTGCCACCGAAAATCTCATTTCTGGTGTCCTTCAAGATATCCTCTTGGAAAACAGAAACGTAGAATTACATGTAATAAATATCGACGCAGTTGACCATTCTGTTCAAGGGCATCATGAGCATTTTGGCAATGGAAACTTCTCGAGTCCTTGTGCACATGGTGGTATTCGAGAATAATCACGCCATCGTAGGCGTACATTTATTATTTCTGACTGATCCCCCATCTCATCGGAATTGTTTACATCCTATTTATAGAATGCAAAATTGCCAAATGAGAGAAAAGATTGGCGTACTGTAGCCGCTGAAATATGTAAGCGCAAGTGCAGCTTACTGTAGCCGCTGATTTTTCACTGCGTACAAAAAATGCAAGCATTAGATGAGGCTTGAGATTAGCCCTGTCCACAATCGATGATCTCTTTTCCTCGTGTTGAGAACAGAAATTTCATATGTATTGCACATTTCAATAGATCATCTCATGCGGAAACAACCCCTGGACTGGCCGCATTTTGGGCAAATTTTGTCAACGTTCATAATAAAAGTGACCTTTTTAGTGTGGGGGAGGAAAAAAAGTCATTTGTCGAAATGGTCTCTTCTATCTCTCGATCTAGGCTACTTGTTCGTGTATTTTTTCCCCCAACTATCCATGGGTACAGTACGTGTAGAGTGCAGAAACCATATCCGTAGAGTTTTCTCATCACTGCACCTTCTCGCCTTCTTCCACTCCAGCACTAGAGTGAAGAGAGAGATTCTAAAAATTCGTGACGCATCTAGCGAATAAAAATCACTGCACTGCCATTGCGTCGAGAAGTGTTCCTATTTTTCTATTTATGACGCGTATGGTTTTTCGACTGAACGCAATTTCTTGCCATTTTGGACCTAGGATAGGAGGCTCGCCTTCTTTGGCCATCATGGAGAAATATTTTCGTCAAATGGTGGCTGTAGTCGGTGTTCGGGCCACGAAAACGTCCCCCTGAGCAAGGTGATCCGTGTGGAAGAGATGGATTGATTGAATAGCCCTGAAAAAGTACACGCTTCCCTGTAGTAGACGCCCATATTTGGTATTGCTGTCGTCATCTTCCTCTCTTCTCAGACATCGTTGGGTCTGACTTCGACCGACGGACCCCGAGGCATTGGCCAATCTCCTCTCTCGACTGTACATCTCGACTATTCGTCTTTGAATTCATCCAAACACCCAAGGTCCAAATACTAAAACCCAACCAGGCATTTTATATTTTTCAATTCCCTCCCCCTCTCTCTCTTCTATCCACCCGTTTCTGTATACTGCGTTTTGTGAAATATATACTCTCTTTATATTCAAAGAGTAAAGTTTGCATCGATTTATTCCATTTCCTGATCATTTGGGGGATCGGAAAGGGATTTTACTCATGCTGCCATAAGATATTCGTGCGGATTTAGCATTTTTCGATCAGGGTGATTGATCATGGCACGAATTATTGCATTCGCGTGCGTATTGATTTTCGTGATCATACCAACGACCAAAGCCCACGTGGCTTTAACATTCCCACCAGCCCGTTATCCGTCTTTGGATTTTTTGGATAACGTCAGGACACGAGGTCCGTGCGGTGTTCCAAAACCGCCGTTGGCAAAAGGTAGGCTAGGATTTAGCTTGCCAGAATCTAGCGTGAATTCAGCAGGCTGATTTCGAAGCCTGATTACGAGTTTGCATGATGGCGGTCATTTTCTGCAAGGCATGTTGCTCATGCAGCGGTTACAGTAACCCCGAAAGTTGCGGAATACTCATAATCAACTTATCACCGCTTTTCTAATTCACCATTTCAATTAATCCCCCTGTGCATTGTCATGCCAAGTTCATTGCCTCTTTTGAGACCTTTTTCCATCATTCATCCCATTTAGTTTTATATTCGGATATTTTAGAAGGCGTAAAAGGCATTTTCCGATGCGGGTGACATTGTTCGTTCGCAAAAGTGCACGCCCTGACCGCCTTATTTCACCCGTACCGCAATGTCATCCACGTAAACTGAATTTTAACCCCTGTACATGAAATTGAGGTCAATCATAGATCTAATTTTAAAAATACTTGCGATACTTCTGATCATTCGCTGATTTCTCAGCAGTTTTTTGCTTCAGCTTTTTTCCGGCAATTTTCAAAATGCTAACCCAAAATGCAAGCATAATTTTACTGTTCACTACGCATGAATAATTCTATTATGTAACGGATGAAATATTTCTATGGCTCATTTTGGACCAACCATTCAAATAATACTTGAAGAATGCAGAAATTGGCTGAAGTTTTTTCCCCATGAACTACACGCACGCTTGAGTTGGATTTGAGACCGGATGTAATAGGGGATTTGGTCAAAGTGCCTGAGATTTGGAATTGGATTGGATTAGCAAAAATCACCATTGCTTTGCAAGTAGACTGCATCGTGTTTGCAAGCGATGCAGCTCCCCAGAAGCTTCAGAAAGAATTGCAATATTATCCATGAAGATGATCATGAACAAAATCCGCAGTCTATGTTCTGAGTCTGTTCCTACGCCTGAACGAATAAGGCGGCCAATAGGTCGATACGATTCAGCCATAATTGGCTGTACCAAATCGGCTGGAATATTTCTCTCAAACCCCTCTTTCAATATAGTATGTAAGAATGAGAAAAATCTAGAGGCAATCCGATTGACGTGTCGTCAGCAGGGCCGATGTCCTCCTTTTCCGCTTCTCATATCATTTGGCCCCACCCACACGGTACGCGATGTAATGTTTTCCTAAATTTCCTTCGCCCACGAGACGCGAGATGATGAACGATTCCAGAGTACGGTCAAAGGTGATGCCATATTCGGCCGTGCAATGACGAATGCATATTTGGCATAACTGACAGTGCAATGAGGTCATATAGAAAAAGTCACAAATTCCAGTGCATCGTGATATTTCAGAAAGCAAATTTGGGGCATTTTTATATGTTGAGAGTATTGTTGATGGCCAAAATTGCGCAATAATCTTTGATCCCAGTAATTTGGCAAAAATACACTGTCAAAAAAGCTAAGTTTTCAGCCGAATTGCGCAATTTCGACAGCGAGTGTTAAAAACGCACTTCATGCATGCATGAATTCATAAATCCGTAATTAGAGCACCACATTGAAACGCAAAAATGTCAAGATGGTCCAAATTATGCAAAAAAATCGCCTGTCCCATTCGTACGCGGCACTTCAAATCATCCTTTTTATGTGTCGTATTTCTGTGCATTATTCAAAATACATCCAATGCCCGTCCTTCAATGGATGCTTGAATTTTGAAAAATTTCGTGATGCCAATGTATGCAAAGACGGGTTTGTTCTCGCTTCATATGCTAAATATGGGCTTATGAAAAATGGCCTGTTTTCCAAATAGCCAATATTTTCATGACTAGTTTCGAGGATGGAAAAATTTGTAAACAGAATAAGCCGTTTGCTAATTAGAGCGGAAGAATTGGCAATAATACTGTGTATGAGAGTGATCACATGTGATCAAATCGATCGATAATGCATGATAAGTTCACAGAATCCATGCAAGCATAACTAGGCCTTCAGAAATCATGCATCCTAAAAAATTTTCAGGCAATCCGACAACATTGAGGTCCGGATCCACGTTCAATGTTACGTGGACCATGACTTATCCGCATCAAGTATAGCTGATCCATATCCATCCTAATCTCATATCCGAAAGCATAATTTTCAGGGCGGTTTTCGCATCGAATTATTGGACGATAAAGATCAACCTCGTTATGCTTTAACAGCAGAAAATGTGCAATTCTTGGGTCAAGAAGATCAAACGTAAGGGATTTCATGAATGATCAGTGATCACGAATTCTGATCATGCATAACTTAAACGAAATCCATTTTTTCCAGCACATCATCGTATCAAGTGACCTTGCCGAGCGATTTTGAATGCCAAAATTGCGGTCTACGCCTTCTCAGGCAAGCCGGTGAATGGGGAGAATATCAATTTTGGTCATGCTCCGATGTGAATATCGTGAAAGGTACCCATTTTAAACCATTCTCCAAGGAGGCGGGGTTCCTTGATGACCCGATCGATTGCAGAACCCAAGGATCCATGCCAAGGCCATGGAGATTCGAAAAATGGCCAATGCCAATGCGAACACTTATATTCAGGTGATTCGTGCCAATGGAAAGGTATGCAAAAAAATTTCCAAAAATCACACCTTTCATGACATTCATTGCAGATGAATGCTGGGCGGATCAAGATTGCGGTTCGAATGGGAAATGCGAAGAATTGCATTCGTTCTCGTATCCGAGACGAGTGTGTTTTTGTAAACAAGGCTGGTTTGGTCCAGCGTGCAGTTCATGTAAGCTGCCAAAATTCAGCCATCTCAAAGCGTATGCCAATTTCACACTTTTAGCATCAACGCTACAAAAAACCTCGATCGATTTGTCCCAATATGAAGTGCAAGAATTCGGTGCAGATAAGAATAAGCTTTATTGGAAAATCCTAAAAGTATTAGCCAAAGTTATGGCATGTGCAATTGTTATTGAAGTTTAAAAATTTCCAGGAACAAAATGAAGTGGAAATCGTTTTACAGTATCCGAGTAAATCGTGGATAGCTATCGGTTGGAGACCGCAGAATATGCCAGCTACTTGTGGGAATATAGAGAGATTAGCTAATTCGGAATTGGGAATCTCATCCACGTCGCCACCGAATCCGGTAGCTGAACCGAGGCCGACTTCATCCGAATCATTGCCAACGTTGCCCAATTTACCACCTTACACGACAAATGGTATTGATCGTTTGATTTATTCGCATGCACATTTGAGTCATGTTGCAAAAATCATGCACATTTGAGTGATGTTGCAAAAATCATGCACATTTGAGTGATGTTGCAAAAATAGCACGTGCAAAAATTTCATAGAAACTCTACCACCAGCACCTTTCTTCATTCAATCATCAAATATCGCAGACTCGACGAGTCCAGTCGGAAACGGTACATTCACAACCGAATCCACGGATATATCGGCTAATCAAAGCGTGACCAATGTCCAGTTCGGTCGAAATGCATCGGTGGACACACAGTATGAAGGTCCATTCGTCACTGCCATACCAGGTGTGGTACCCGGTCCAGGATTCACCGGTACGCCGGTTCCATTCCCACCTCCGTATGCATCAGGAAATAAGAGTCAAATTGGTCAGCCATCGGTGCCTGAATCGGGTCAGTTTCAGGCGTTGTCACTAATGACCATGAGTTAACCAGAAGTTTTTTCAGATTTCATTGGTGAATTATGCTATGGTGATTGGAGAATACCGAATGATTGCAATGAGAATTGCGATTTGAGAGCTTCGTGGACATATGTTGAGGATACGGATGAGATGGAATTCTCCATCGAAGCGAAAGCTGCGCAAAATTCATGGACAGCATTGGGATTTTCCAGCACTGGAACTATGGTGCGTTTGACCCAAACCCATGCTCTGAGTGACCACTCAGCCATAAAAATTCACTCAGCCCTTGGTGAAATATCCGCTTTCAGAGTGATGCCGATATGATCGTTATGAAAAGTTTACAAAATAAGCTGACCATTGTGGACATGTTCACGACTGGTTACGCACCGCCGGCCAAAGACCCTCTGCAGAATGTGACCGTTGGTCCAGTGCCTGGAACGCATGTAAATGGAGTGCTGAGGGCGTCATTCCGACGTCCACGTCGAAGTTCCGATCCGCACGATGTATCGTTCACTGAAAATGAGTGTTATCATTTCTTACTTGCAAGTACGTGATTGGTCAGTGATGAATACGGGTCACTGCACCAGTGATCGGGTCACCTGTGAGCATTCAAATTGACCAGTGGGACTGGTCACTATATCAGTGACCACATTATATTTGATCTTGCATGCAAGTGATCATATCAAATGACCACTACTGATCACTTATTTTCCAGATGGCCAATTGAACGCTGACGGTTCAATGAATAAACACACGAGCAAACCGCACGTTTCAAAAAAGAAAGTCTGTATCGGAAGTTGTAATCCATCTCCGCTCGGAGGTATGCATTTTATCATTTCTTATCACAAATGTAAAAATGTAATGGAATCCCATAATCCAGGTGGTGGAGAAAAATATGTCACATGCGATCGAGAATTCAAATTTCCACCCGGATGTCGACCACCGGCTTGCGATTATGTGGCCAATTGGACGTACATTTCTCAAACGCAAGAAGTGATTTTTCAAATATCCGCCAAAGAAATCGGACGGTGGACTGGTATTGGTTTTTCCCGTGAAGGAAATATGGTACGAATCTTCAGCGGTTACAGTATGCCATGCTAGGCAAAATGAAAGCATTTTTCAAATTTACAGCGGTTACAGTATACCTCGTTTTCAGACCAACAGCGATATGGTCATGGGTTGGGTGTATGAAAACGGTACATTCGTCACCGATCGATTCGCGTATGGTCGACATCAGCCAGCAATCGATAAACAGCAAGATTTAAAAGAAGTACACGGAATGATCGAGGATGATATTCAAACGATTACGTTCACTCGGAAGATGATCACTAATGATCCGGAAGATATTTCCCTGAAAGAATGCCTGTATTATTTATTCCCTGTTGGCGGCGGTCGAGTTTTGGCCAGGACGTCTAAGGATTTCCAAAATAAGACTACCCCGTTAGGGTTCCATGATCAAACTTTGCCAAAGATTTCGAGGGATTTGATTTGCATATGCAATGGTAAGTGTTGTGATCTCATAGTGATCACACAATGAATCATGTGATGGATCACATGATCAAACAATGATCACTGCTATCGCACTGATCAATCGATAATTTCAGACGACGGAATACCAGTTAATATTACATCAAATCGATTACGCCGACAAGCGCAAGAAGACGAGGAAGAAGAATCCGAACCGCAAACGCATCCACCGAAACGGCCGCCCTCATTGCCCCAAGGCCAATCGTCGATCAATATTACATTGGGTGCCAAACCGATCCCAGTTTTCGATCCGAAACAATTCGAGGATTCGCAGGTGACAGCCACATCATCAGTACCTGCTCAAAGGACGACGGAAGAAGAGGATGAATCAGAGTCCACAACGGAATCATTACTAAAACTTCAATCAGCAATTGTATCAATCAATTCTTCAGTGACCGTGGCTCCGGTATTGGCTACCACTGTGGCTGAATTAGCATCCATGACTATAGTACAGTCAACTCAACGGAGTCCAGTACCAGAACCTGAACCAGCCTCGAATGTGACCAATGGTTCATCACCGAATCCCCAAAGTGCTGCACCTGAACCAGAGCCAAAACCTGAACCGAAACCGGCCCCTGAGCCGAAACCGGAAGGGGAACCTGCTTCTGGTAAGCTTGGATTTATACTTGCAAAATCGTATCATCCAAGAGTCGAAATTTAAAGTGATTTTGTTCATGGAAAAATGATCGATCATTGCAACATGACTTCTGATCATGTCACTTGATTGTGGTGATCATCCAACATTCTTGTACGATGCAAAATCAATCCAAATCGCGCAATGCGTCTGGAAAATATACCTGCTCAAATTGCGCAATTCAATTTTACTCACGAGATAAAGCATATCCAAATTCAAAATAAGCCCTAATACTACATATTTTCAGCATCCGCACTTCACCCGATGGATTGCGTGGACATGATCATCGGCTCAGCGATCGGTTCAAATGCCCGAGTATCCGATTACTATTCGATCAGTCGATCCACACCGAAATTGGACGATTATTTCGGAGGTACTCAAAGCCTGACAGCCGCCACCGGTTATGAAGAAGATGGCATTACAACGATCGCATTCAGACGTCGTCTCGTATCGATTGATCAATTCGATCACAATATCACATTGAACGAACCAATGTTCATGATTTGGGCCAAAGGGCAAGAGTACGGTAGTTACAGTCACAACGAACCGTCCGGTTTGGATCGAGGCGGATCGAGTGTGAAGGATTATTACGGGCAGGATGTATTGGGATATCACGGAAATAAGAATCGAGGATCGTTCTCGATCGAATTCGGTGGAAAGAAATCGCCCAATGGTCCAGCATCGACGCCTTCGTGCAAGCAAGAATTCGTGTATCCGGCCGGATGTAAAGGCGATTCGTGCCATTACAATATCACTTGGTTGAAATACGGCGGAGATGTGGAATTTTGGTTAGAATCACATTTGACAAATAATCATTGGACGGGTATTGGATTTTCCAAAGATGGATTGATGGTGAGTGCAGATATTGTTGCATGCTTGAATGCAACTTGATTGCGAAAGATATTGCGCAATTTTGATGATGATTATCTCCTGATTGCGCAATCGATCATCAATCGAATATCATCCTAATCAAGCGATTTTTTCAGGCAAAATCGGACGCAGTGATCATCACAACCGATACTCCGGGCGCACCCGAAGTGACCGATCGTTTCATCAGCGGATACGAAATCCCAACACCGGATAAGAAGCAGAATATATTCAATATCGAAGCGTCCTATATTAACGGCGTATTGAAAGCTAAATTCAGTCGGCCATTATCGACTGACGATTCGGACGAAGATTTGGATTTGAATCAATGCACATATTTCTTATACCCCTACAACGGTGGACCGATCAACGAGCATCGAATGCAAAAACATTCCGCAACACCGTTGAGATCGAGTGAACAAATTTGTCTGAATCAATGCCATATTACGAGTGCATCAGGATCCGGATCGAGTACGCAACCCAATGCTGTACCTGAACCAACAAGGACTGCACCGTTTACAAAGAAACCGCCCGAACTCGGACCAGGTATACCCCTTCGTGTGTGATCAGAATTCAAAATATTTGAATTCGCAATATTTCAGCAGCATCAGTGGTCGATCACGGCAGAAAATTCATGGTCGTTTTACGTATCATCAATGAACAATGGAACGACGCGTTGACAGTGGAAAGTAGTCCTGAACACGAAGCATTGGCTATCAAAGTTATCAAAATCGTAAGTATATCATTCAATTGTGTGCTTGATCACTGACCAATCGATATCGATTTTCAGATCGATTCATTATTGCGTTCGAAATTTGCTGGTTACGAGAAAGCTCGCGTATTGAAATTCACTCAAGGCAGCGTCGTAGCCGAAGTGGAAGTTTCGGCTGCTGGTTTGAATTCGGTACAAATACAAGAAGCCATTATGCCATCGATTAGTGCCGGATTAGTTGAAGGATTACAGATGGATCCGGAATTCTTACGCGTCAGAGAAAGCAAGTCGTCTTCATGCATTCTTATTCTTGGATGATAAGAATTCTCATATTTCAGTTCAAGTCGGTTTGACGCCAGAGGAGATCAGGAATTATATTATTATCGCCGTGGCATGTTTCCTAGTCATGGTGGCGACAGCGTTCGCAGTTTGCATGATCGTCAGAACTCGAAGGCGTCGATCGAAAGATATCGTAAGTCTGTAGTCATCATATTTTCTGTACACTCACTTCTTACTATACTCACTGAATGGTGTCTATTTTCACATCTGTGACTCTGGTCTGTCGGCTACTGACTGGCTCGTTTCCATTTCAGAAAGCTAACTGGAATTTAGTACCGTTCACTCCTTACGCATATTTGATGCCTCCAGTGAGTACATAATCACTAATCTTTTATCTGTCTCTGGTCCTCGTGAGGGTATTTTGGGTTGCACTGCATTTGATCAATCACGAATGCTCAGCAAAAGCTACAGTACGCCTTCATTTCAGAGCGGTGCGTATCCGGTAGCGTATCAATATCCGAGTATGGGCCCAATGAGCGGTATGGATCCGAAGAAAGGACAAATCTATCAAGACAACGCGTTGGCCTTATCCGCAGCACCCACATATTCCACGGAATATTCTCAAACTGGAACTCGTCAATTGGGAGCTCATCACAGGCAGTATTCCAATGCAACCACGGCGACGCCTGTGAACGGAAAAACGCCCAGTCCCGGTAGCGAAAAGCACGTGGGTATTCGTGCCACCAGTTCAGCGTCGTCGAATAAGAATGGGAATAGCGAGACGAGTTATGCGGAATGGTGTTCGCGAGTGAATGGCAATGGACAGCAATCGCAACAACCTCCAACATTGCGTGGTCAACAACCGTCCGCACAACCCACGCCATACGTTCAATATCCGAACGATCCGTACAGTTACTATACGTTGAACGGTTCGCAAAGAGCGGCTCCATTCATGCAATCCGTCCCGCCACGATCAGTACCACCGCCTGGATATTACAGACCGTACTAAACTCATGAATATTCCATTTATCAAGTTATTCACTAATCGGCTCGGAAAACTAACGTCGGTTTATTTTATACCCGTACCAATTATTACATTCGTGAACTGAACCGAGCGGTGCTGCGTTCGCCTGGCCTTTTTATGCATACCCCATACTTATATATGGCAAGGCGAATTCTTGTTTTGTGTCTATTTTATATGTATAAGCATTTTTCTATAGAATCCCATGGTTTATGCATGTATATTTCCTTCATTGTATTTGGCTTGGGCAGATCATATTTGGCGGTTTTTGTGAATAATATTTGAATTAACTTCTATTATGCATAATATATTGTCTTGGATATTTATGTCAAAAAATGTTGTAACTGCATTCCATGATTTTGGCATACTGTAACCGCTATGAAAAACCTAGTGGTAAATGTAAATTACATAAGAGCCATTGATAGGAAGAAATGTTTGATTCTGCATTAGTGATCAAATTTTCCATCGAAGTATCGATTGCCTAATATCGATCCATTAGTGATCAAAATATTATCGATTTTTAAGCTGATCTTTGTTATCTTCACCAAAAGAACATGGCTAACATGCACAATTGCATCATGCATTATAATACAAATGTTCTGTACATTCATGCAACCAAACATTGGCAGGGATTTATGAGCTTTCTTAAATCCCTATTAATCCATCAACACGTAAATGTCAAGCGTAAAATTCAACCAGGAATTTGTCAAGTTTTGTATTATTTCAGCTTCAGGCATAATATTGTCATGTGATGACTTTGTTGAGGCTTTTTGTGTTTATTTTCTATAAAAGGCATAAACGATTTCGGGTGCGGTGGTAGAATTTACCAGAGGCCATTCGTCAAAACAGGTGTGACGTGAAGAATACAAACCTACACCAGAACCAGTAAAACAAAATCCGGGTCTTTATTTGTGAAATTTCGACCGTTTTATTTCGCACACTTTCTCCAGGGGGTGCCGTTCGTACATAGGGTCCATTTTTCATTTTCAAGGCAAGTCTTACTAGAATTTCAACCTCATTGAAAGTTATGAACAAAAGGATAGGCAAAGTTTTTAATCCTATGAACAGTCACAATAGGACATGTTTACTGGATGCCAAGAATTTGGCCAATGAGAAATCCCAAGGCGTAGGCGTGGGTGGGAGAAACTTGTTTCATTGTCTTTTATGAAATCGTCAAGGAAGGACTTCGTAATTATTCCAAACCCATTTTTGTTTTTGATCTGCGTGAGAGTGGGATAATTCCAATCGAGGTCCATTTTCAGGATCAATAATGACCACGTTGAGAATTCTCTGTATTGCCATTGTACTGTATCAAGGTATGCACCCTGATTGGCTGGACCAAGTCCAGCCTATGGCTTACTGTAGAATCAAGCTTCTCCCATTTCAGTACAATGTTGTACGAAAAAGCAAAAACAACTTGGCCCGCAAAAGGGCAACGTCTGGCAACGTCTGGTGGGTAAAGATATCACCACTTCTCCATACAGCGGTTCAGGGGATCATCCTGTTCCGAACGGTGGCGAATTAGCGTGTAATTTCGACAGTTCGTGTTGTTGGTCGAATGCGAATCAACCGACGGACGATTTGGACTGGGAAACGGTCAGCGGTACACCGGAAGGGGTTAAAATGAAACGTAATTTCGACACGGATACATTTCCGAATGGCAATGCATTGGGTGTGGGTACGGAGACTGGCGTTTCTGGATCACCACATTCGGCTCAGCTATATTCGTGTCCTGTCCAATGCGCCCAAGGACCTTGGACGGTCTCGTTGAAGTATGTCCTCGGCATGCTGTACTTTTATGGGTGCTATAATTTCTTTGCTTACTTAGTCATTGGCAAACGAAAGATGTGCTAATCGAAGTTTGCCAAGAAGATTCGCCCGATGGTCCGTTGAGTAATTGTGTACCGTTACAAGCCACCAGTGGAAGCGTGGAAAGTGTGGATGTACCTGGGGGTGCCAATAAACGAGTACGTCTTTTATGACGTCATAATAAGCCTGAATCCAGTTCTGGATTAAGTGATTGAAGGTCAAATAGAGGAATTTTCATTTCATCAAAATTTGCATTGAGTTGGAGAAGCATAGCAACTCATGATTTTGTGATGCATGTTTTGGAAGCTGGATTGCAATAATCATGACTTTGCATAGCATTTTCGGCATGATTTTCCAAGAGATAATTTTCAGATCGTGATCAATTCTAATGGATTCACGGAGAGCATTGGTTCAATTGCCATGATTGATGATATCAATGTCAAAACGCCTTGTGGTAATTATCCCTGCGTACTGGCATACTCATCAGTGCTTGATTTTGAAAATGACCCAACTGATGACCAATGGTCACAAGCCCTCTTTCCAGATGGTCCATCAACAAAAGGCCCACCGCCATGCACAAAAATTGCTTGCAATTTCGAAGAAGGTATGCTATTATGTAAATTTATATGCAGTAATCGATCAAGCCGATTTTAGGCAATCCATGCTCATACACTAATGCCCAAGGTTCAGGCGGGAATAAACAATGGGACGTTGTACAATCACCGTATCAGAATCCATTGACCGGTGTTCCTGTAGCAGCCGAAGGGACGCATTTCGCTGGAGTTTACTTGGCACCGCACGATTCTGCCGAATTGGTGACTGACGTAGCGTATCCGGAGAATTATCTCGTCCGATTCTTCGGATACAGAGCAACGGAGGGCGTGGATTTATCCGC
Organism: Discolaimus major; assembly: GCA_034695185.1. NCBI lineage: Eukaryota > Metazoa > Nematoda > Enoplea > Dorylaimida > Qudsianematidae > Discolaimus > Discolaimus major. The sequence goes on from JAQIWJ010000183.1 coordinate 13,149, forward strand.
CTGTTGCGGATCCACCGATAATTGCCCGTACTCCACAACGAATCAAGTGCAAGTTTCTGATTTCAAAAGTTGGAAACCGGCCACAATACAATGCCCGCAGGGGACAAATAAGGTACGCATGTAATTGTCAGAAAAACGGATAAATAATCGATAATTTCAGGTCATATTCCAAGCCAAAAATAGTGGCAAGAATTTCGGTGCAGCTGGCCTGGATAATATCAATCTTCTCGTGCCTGGTGGTGGTGATAATGGTCCAGCAGCATGCTAAGATTGCTTCTAATCTTTATCCTATGCAAAAATGCAGTAATGGTTGTGCATTTTTATCTGTGATATTCGTTGTGCCATGTTGCATACTGAGGATTTGAATTTGCACATTATATTTGCAATGCGAAATTTATCTTTTATGTGGTTCAAATATTAATGCCTATTTTGCAAATGAGATTATCAAAATAATTAGCATTACAAATCCGAAAATGCGGTGCTGAAGGATGTGCTACATGCTGACTGGCCGAAACTGGCCAATCAGAACGCGAGGGCGTGGCTAGCACCTGTTCATAAGTTAGGCTGACCAATAGCCACAGCATGGTCGATTGTACCTGAAGTGTGTAGAAATCATCGTATGAGATGATTCTAGTCTTTCCATTGAATAACCTACGCATGAATTTCAATTCTATTGTGCAAAGTATAATGCAAGGAAAGCAGTCAATTGGAAATTCCTTCCATTTTTGGAAAGAAGTTCATGTGCAGTATTTGTGATTGCTCATCTTCTCATCATAAAATTATTATCACATCTAATCAATCCATTATTTTGCAACGTGGGCATACTGTAGCTCTGTGAAGAGCACAAATATGGCCCAGATTATTGGCTTCATTTTCTTCATGATTTTTATGAGCATTGGTAACACTGGACATAAAAGTGATGCAAAAAATCAGTCTGATTTTTCGTAGCATTTGCTAGTGATCAAGATAAGAAAATGGCTGATGTGATGAAAAGTAAGTACGCCAATCAATGCGTGCAAAAAATCATGCAATACATTATGCAGGGAAAATTGGCAAGGATATCAAAATTGAGTCGTACAATGGTAAGGCCATAATCAGAGCTAAACCAGATCTGAGTCTGAATTTCCAATAGCCTCACCAGAGACTACGGTCAATAAATGCGATGATCTAAAATGTAATTTCGATCATGGTTGCTGTTGGATCAGCAATTATTCAACGACTGATCAATTGCATTGGATGAGAGCCAGGGGGAAAATGGAAGTTGAGAAAATGAAGAAAATATTTATCACTACAAAACAGCCAGGTGATGCAATTGGCTGCCAAATGCATGCATAAAATTTGCATACCATTTAGACGGTGCATATTTGATTGTTGCCACTGATAAACCCGGGAACGGAGAGCAAATTGCAAGACTTTATTCGTGCGAAATCTGTGCGGAAGGTTCGATCACCATCAAATTGAGGTGATATGATAAAATCATGGTTTTCTCTGTGAACTCAATCGATTTTGAGGCATTGGAAAACCAGTGGTACAGTAATCCAAATTTGTCAAAGTCAGGATTATGAAGTGGCTCGGAATTGCAAAAGTTTGCCAGCTGGAAGTGGAACATTGGATACAGTGCAAATGAAGGCAGATGTTGGAAATCGAGTAAAATTTATGCTGGCTGAAATTTCAGCCAATGCTGACCTCGAATTCGGCAATGGCAAATTTTAGCTGGTTATTCAAGCCAAAGGATTCAGTGCGAAAACTGGATCCATTGCAATCGTTGATGATATCAGTGTCAAATGTAATCAATGCAGTAAATCACAGCGTGGCAATGCATTTTCAGAAAGCACATGATCGCATTTTAGAAACCACAGTAAGCTCGACCACAATTTCGGCAATGACAACTACACAGTCCATATTGGTCACAACGCCATCATTCAGACCACCATGTAAAGCAATCGTATGCAATTTTGAGGCAGGTAAGTTTGAAAAGATGTCATCCGAAAAGGGACATGACAGTCTGACTATTCTGACCATTGCTGGTAAAACGACTTCCTCAATTCGTAGGCAATTCATGTTCGTATTTTCTTGCCGCCGGTGTTGGAAAAGCGTTGAAAGATTGGTCAGTGGCTGAAGTGCCATTTGGGAATCATTTGACCGGGATTCATAAATCTGGTACATTCTCAGAAATCATGTGATTTCTCATGAAATCATCAATCTGTTCAAGGCGAAGGCGCTCGATTCGGTGCGTCGTATTTGAAAAATCCTACTGATAAATCCACATTCCAATGCGATGCGTATTTCGATAAAGATTACGTAATACGGTTCAATTATTACAAAGCGGCTGCTGGTTTGAATTTGAAAGCGTGCTGTAATGACGAAACGGATTGTCCATACGGAGCTGCACCAAGCGTACAAGCTTCGGATTTCAGAACGTGGAAGAATGCTAGTATCTTGTGTCCAAGAGGGACTCGAAAAGTGTGAAATTCGCATGCAAATTTTTGCATTGGAGCAGCATTGCATTTTTTCAGGTTTTCTTCATTGCTGAAGGTGCGAATGGTGTAAATGAAGGGGCCGTGGGTATAGATAATATTCAGCTATTCGAATCTACCGGTGGGGATCCGGAAGAAGCGTATCAGAATGCATGCATTGCATAATATGATCATATGATTTGGAATTAATCTAAAATTCCGCGCGCATTGTGTAATGTAAAAAATTGTCCATATATAAAATGCGACAGAAACTCAAAATGTGGGAAGTGACTGAAAATTGCATTGTGCATAACATCTTCCTCAAAAATTCGCCTATTGTCATATTGTAAACGAGGCTAATTTTTAAATTTCGACATGTACAATAAAACACTTTTATGCACATTGGTGTCATGAATTGAAAAACGTAGGTGGGGATGGTCCAGGATATCCGGAGCTTTTTTATGAATAAGTATTCTGTCACCGTTTTCCTCCATCAATAGGCAGGCGTTGGTGTGATTGACAATACTGTCACCAAAATAAGATGTCATCGGAAGACAAGACACGCGTAAAACTTTACAATAACCGGAAATGCAGATTTACACTAAAAGTCATTGTAGAAGTACAAGAATAGTGATTTAGAAGATGTCAACCTGCTTCCGGTTGGGGGTGGATGAGGGTTGGGGATTTGAGATATGACGGAAGCAGATGCTTCCTTCCAATGCAGAAATCGATATTGCCAAAAGTGATTGATTGATCACTAATCGAGATGTCAAAACATTGGTATAAACACACCAATCATGCTATCAATCATTGCATCAAGTGTGTATTGCTGATCAGTGCCTCTAATCGATGCGATTTTTTGTGATCACATTGGTAATACAATCAATCGATTGTAAAGAAGGAGCACTTCTGTTCAATGCGTAAATTTTTGACATTATAATCGTAAATGGAGGGTGCAATTTTCGGGGCGGATGGCGTGTAGGAAGATTGAAACTGGTTTGATGCAATTTGTTCCGGTCCAACATTTCACAATAGAAGCTGGCCTTAACGGACATTTAAAAGGAAGAATCAGAGCACTAAATTGAGCCTTTCTTCCAATCGTCTTCCATATTGAACTGTCTTCGGATCGGGCCTCGGCCAGTTCTAGGATATTACTGTAGCTATATCCATCCGCTGGCATAGATGCCGAATTTGGATATCATTGAACGGGCGGTTTGCATTTTAGAAAATTCAACGATCTTCGAACCGACGAACCGTCCATTAGCGAATATAGCAACGAATTAATCCAATATGCGTACTTTATTGGTCATCATTTTAGTGGTTTGCTTAGTTCATGAAGGTATGCATGGTCTGGCATACTGTAACCGCTTCTGTCCACTGAACATGCGTCAACATTGCGAGTTTCTGCCTCAGCAGCTTGTGAGGCCCAACAGGCCCTTGCAGGCGTATAATTACAGTGATTCAGTCTGATAAGAATCTTCGCATGCTGTAAAGTACAGCACAGGCCCAAAAAAATCATGGAACCGTTCCTTGGACTGCATTCAATTAAACCCTGTATTTAATGACCTTAGGAGAACCCGCAGGTGTATGTACCTTCAATTTGCGGACCAAAATCCGTGAACGCACACACTTAAGAATAGGCTTTCTTCAATCCGGGCCCGCAAATTGAAGTAAGAATCCTCTGCGGGTTCTCCTAAGGTCATTAAAAACAGGGTTTACACGGTCCCAATTGCAGGCCTTGCGTGTGGCAAGAAGAAAAAGAAGAAAGCTCAGGAACAACAACAACAGCAACAGCAGCAACAACCTGCTCAACCATCAGGCCCAGCAGAATGTGATTCCGTTCAATGCGTGGTCGGTGATGGCGTCACAGCTGATGAATACCATCGTACGATTAAGTCTCGTAAAATAATAGCAGCACGAAAATCTTGAATCTTTAGCCGCTGGCGATGAGCCTGGTGACTGTAGTCAATTGGAATGCAAAGATGGTGATAATTGTCATTGGTCAAATGCCGAACCACCGGCTGACAATTTGGCTTGGGTGAAATCAGGAGGTTCACCCGACGATGCGAAATGGAGCAAAGCGTTTGGCACTAGTGATAAACCAGGTTAGCATTATGCAAATATATTGACCAGCAATCACTGATAAGGAAATTTCCAGATGGTGATAGCCTTCACACGTACTCCAGAAACACCGGCACGTCCGATCAGACGGCTGAATTGTATTCGGCACCTATTCAATGTGCTGGCGAGAAAATCCACGTCAAACTAAAGTAATAATAGTGACAATGAAAAAGCATCCGAAAAATGCATGCCCGGCTGTTTTTAGACATTGGGCTACTAGCGGTACGAAAATTCAAGTTTGCACCGTGGACAGTCCTGAAGGTACACCCAAGGATTGCAAAGATATGAGTGGGAATGGTAAAGAAGACGAGGTCGAGGTACCAGGAGGAGAAAATGTCAGGGTACGAAATTAGCATAATTCACAAGTCACGACACCTTTTGCATGCGACTTCTGTGTCAGGTTGTCATTCAAGCCAAGGGTTTCAAGAACTCCAAAGACGTGGCTTTTATCGATGATATCTCAGTAGAATGTGAACCTTGCAGTAAGCCGTTTTCTGATTTATCCAATGCACAGCTTGAAATGATCATTTTTCAGCTACCACACCACCACCAACAGACGCTCCAACTGCGGCCCCAACAACAGCTGCCCCAGTAGCATTACCGCCTTGCAAGGAGATCGAATGCAATTTCGAAAACGGTACGCATAAATTTTCGTACTGATACCGTATCATTGACATGATCTGGTTGCAGGTCCGTGCCAATACCAGGCCGCTGAGGGAGAAGGATTCGGTGTACACGAAGCTCCATGGCAAAATCGATTGACCGGCGTTCGAACTCATTCACGTAATATCTATGATAATGCTGGGTTACTGTAGGTCAAAAACTAAACTCTGCACGGTTTTTCAGCCGAAGGAACGAAATTCGCAGCCGGTTATTTCAAATTGAGCGGAAAGAAGATCGTATTTAAAACGAATGCTAATTTCGACAGTGCGTATACGGTCAAATACATGTTTTACGAAGCTACCGAGGGTCTAGAAGTCAAAGGATGCTGCGATGGAACCGAGAATTGTCCGCATAAAGAAGACTCCAATGTGAAAGTGTCCGATTACAAAGTCTGGCGAGAAGCGTCTTTCTCTTGCCCCGCTGGCACTAAACAGGCAAGACATAGCCCTTCTGCATAATGATTTCAGCGTATCAGTGTTCAAAATTCGCGCCTAAATTCAAATGGCATTTTAGGTCTGTTTCACATGCGAAGACACGAAAAAGAAAAGCGAAGGTGCATGCGCCATTGATAATGTACGGTTATACCAAGCTGATGGCAACCAAGGCGCGTGTAGCAATGGAAATGGAAATGGCGGTGGTTAAATTTGCATCCACTACAGTACGACTATCAAAAATGTACCCAAAATGAAGAATTTTATCCGAAGCACATTTCGCCTTTAGCCTCAGGATAATCCATTGGCACCATTCCAAGTGCATAGTTTTTTCATGTATGATAAAAAATGAAGCTTTCAAATCTCGTCTGAATTTCAAAGTAAACAGGATATTCGAAAATTTTCATTGAATTCATGCTTCGGTTATTGAGAGCCGCCCTGGAATCATGCTGTGCTCGGAAATTGCTTCCAACAATTGAGAATTTATCCACTTCTTTCTCCCTTTGCGAAACGCCCCCAATTTTCGTTCGTATTTTTGAATTATTTGTCTCAACGACGTGTAGGTGGATTGTACCGGATCCAGGATATCCAGTCCGGATGTATATTTCAAATTTCCCATTTTCTACACATCAATGGAATACAATGGAAAATTCGCCCATTTCCATGCCACGAAAACTTGTTCATTCTTGAACGTGGAGGCGTTGATGGGTAGTTATGAGAATTGAACGGAAATGCTTTTTTCTCAGCACAAGTGCAAATGCGCATGATATTGCTTAGAATGAGCAATGCTATCATTGATATACTGTATCATCATAGGCCATATACGGCCTATTCATATGCTTCACAATCCAATACGATGAATGTCAGCATCATTTTTCCCAAGGCAAGCCTCCTTCCTGATGCGAAGGCGTTTTGAGAAGTTCAAAAATAGGTATACCTGAAATGTTTATGAGCACATGAAAAAGAATGCGGTACTCTGGTTTATACTAAATTAGGTAGGCCGTCTCTTTTCTGTACCAATCCTTTTTGGAAATGAGAAAAACGGTACGTTGAAGTGCTTTGTTTGAGACGAGGCCGAAAATAGAATGCATTTGCCAGGCTGTACCCATGCAAATATGGCCTGTGAAAAATATGCAAATATACATGTAGGTCAATAGAAATCGATAAATATGATCATCTGGTCAATTATCATTAAAAAACTCCGGCCTGTGCTTTTGCAATAGCACAGGAAATGTCATGCTAGCATGGCGGTTACAGTATGCCCTGCTAGCATGCGGTCAGCGGTTACAGTAAGCCTCATGGCGCAAGCAGCATGCTTTTTGGCAGTGAATGAAATTTCCAATTATCGATCACAATCACAGCATTGCAATATTCCGACCATTTCTGGTTTGGTCCAAGGTCAGACGTACTTTGTTCTTCATTCCTTCCATTTCCATTCTGAAAAAGGCAAATTCTAGATCCGGGATGCGAATTTATTCCAGGGGAGGGAGACAGGTAGTAAACATATTGAATCTATGTCTGAACAAGGGCTGTCAAGATTGATAAATTCTCATCATCAATCTTCCGCTGTGATTCGGGAGGACGTGAGCGTAAAAAGGTAGGCGAGAATGGCGAATTTCAGTTCCGGTTTCTCCACCCCACACCCACGAATCCGGTGTCTGTCTCATTTAGGTGCCCTTCACAACCTTATTTTGGGTTTCGACTTTTTCGGATGGCAATCAGAGCGAACCCCGTTTTTCGGGCATCCTCTTGAAAAGCGTGCATATTGGGAGGCTCTTCAGAGCATCCAATGATCCCTGATCACATTCTATTTCAGGAATCGACAATCGAACGAATCGATTAGCAATAATCATGCGAACATTGTTGGTCGTCATTTTAATCCTGTGCCTAGTCCAAAGCGGTACATATTTCTACAAATTGACACGACAATTTGTACTTGACATTTGACATTGATTGATCAGTCGAGTCATCAATGATGACCGGCTGACTTTGGAAAAGCCAGTTTGAGCAAGCCTTGCCAAATTTCGGGCTCTCTTCCCATGCATTGGCTGGCTAACGGCTCACTGTAGATGCAGAATCATCCAAAATTTTCACATGGACAATAAATGCAGTGCCGTCAATTTTCAGGCCTCAGCTGTGGCAAGAAAAAGAAGAAGAAGGGTCTACAAAATTCCACTCCAGCACCAGCCGCCGCCACAGATGCACCTGCAGAATGTGATACTGTCCAATGTAAGCATTGATAAGCTTCTCACATTCAAAATAGCTGATCAATGCAAATTTCAGGCGTTCTCGGAGACGGTGTGACTTCTGATCAATACAATTGTAAGCAAATTTCATCAGTACAAGCAAAGCGTAGCATTCAGAAATTTTGAATTTCAGCCGGTGGGGATGATGCTGGTGATTGCAGCCAATTGGAATGCAAAGACGGCGATAATTGTCATTGGTCAAATGCCGAACCACCGGCCGATGAATTGGCATGGACAAAAACCGGAGGATCTCCGGATTCGGATAAATGGAAAACAGCATTCGGTACTGATACGCAGCCAGGTATAATCGATTCGGATTCTATGCAGAGCAGTTCCAAGTACAGCTTATTTCAGACGGAAGCTATTTATTGACATATTCGAGAGCACCTGGCACCGCTGATCAGTCGGCTCAATTGTATTCAGCACCAATCACATGCTCACAAGGCGATATCAAAGTCAAATTAAAGTGAGATTCTTCTTGGCCAAAAAGTACTGGAAGCATTAATTTTGGCTATTCCTCAGGAAATGGAATACGAGTGGCACGAAAATCCAAGTATGCAAAGAAAGCGACCCGGCCGGTCCGCCTGAGAATTGTAAGGACGTTTCTGGCGGAAATGGTGATGATCAGGAAGTCACTATTCCAAAAGCGGATAACGCTAGAGTAAGGAGAAAAATCATCTCAATTCATATATTGCATCGAATCGGTTCCAGATTGTCGTCCAAGCCAAAGGATTTAAAAATGGCCGAGACGTAGCCGCAGTGGACGATATTACAGTAACCTGCGATCCGTGCGGTAAACCGTTTTCTAGGATCAGTGATCGCATGAGATATGTTCAAATTTTCAGAAAGTACCACAACACCGGCACCACCGGCAGCGGAAACAACTGCAGCACCAACTTCAGCACCCACAAAACCGCCGTGTAAAGAAATACAATGCGATTTTGAATCAGGTAAAAATAATCGATCATTGATCAATCGATATGATAGTATGTTCGATTTTTAGGAAGTCCATGTTCTTATCAAGCAGCTCAAGGCAGTGGCAATGCAAACAAGAATTGGGGTGCCCAATCGATACCATTCCAAAATCCATTGACCGGAATCAGGAAGCAATCTGGTAAGCAGTTGTTCAGTCAAAAAACAAAATCAGCAATTCCAGCTACAGTATGACAAAACACGCCATTTACTTTCAGGAAATGGGAATAAATTCGGTGCCTGTTATATAAATCCGAATAAGGGCAAAAAATCTAAGACCAACTTGGAAACGCAAGCGACGTTCGATAAAGAATACGTTGTGAAATTCCTCTTCTACAAAGCCGTCAAAGGTGTCAATTTCAAAGGATGTTGCGATACGGAGACAACTTGCCCCACCGACGCATCGCCCGAAGTGCAAACGGCCGATTATAAAGTCTGGAAATCAGCCGCATTCGCTTGCCCGGCTGGTACTAAAAAGGTGAATCCGATATTCGCAATTCCCAATGCATTTTGCTAATGTCGGGCGAATTTCAGGTGATTTTCGTCTGCGAAGACGTGGAAGGAAGCAATGAAGGCGCGTGTGGTATTGATGATATTCGATTGATGCAAGCGTCAGGTGGAAATCCGAACGATGCGTCTCAATCTGCATGCGCAGCGTCGTAAAGTGATCGAGTCGGATAATTGAAGATAAACAGCAAAAATTGCATGAATTCCGTAGTCGCTATTTTGACTGCATGGGCACAAGACTCATTGCTTTTATGTATGACCGGATTTTTTGGGACTGAATTTTTGAAAATGTAATATGGTCATTGGATTACTGTAGCTGAAATTGGATTCAGCAATTGGCATTGCATGTAATGGCAGCCATGATTGGCTGCAATGCAGAATTTGCAGACGCTGAATGCATGCCAAAATTCAGCATCCTTTATTTTCTGGGTGTGGTTGGAAAAATTGAGAAGAATGTGAATGGCGGATTTTGCAATTAGCATGGAAAAATCATTTTGGCCAAAAGCCAATACACGGGTGCAATGGCAAGAAAATTACAATTGCCAATCTGGTTTATCGAAAGCATCAGAATCAATGATTTCAATGCACTTACTGAAAATAAGTCATGATGTACATGGTCTTCATGCCTTTATCCAGAATCGGCTTCCCAGAGTGAATTCATCTTGCAAATTTCAGCCATCCCGGATCCGGGACCAGCATGGCAAGCGAGCATGTAAAAAATCAGTATTGCAAATTCAGCAGGTCCATTTGCAATGGTCGCAATATTGAATTTTCATGGAAAATGACCAATTGATCATACGCATGCTCCTGACCCGGGACCAAATGAATTTGCAAAGAGCACCTCATAAAGAAAGTTGATTACTGCCGAGTGGGCTAAATCTTGAGTATACACGCATTGTATGACAGGAATGACGAAAATTCGTTCTGATTTTCTGGGGGCCCCGAAGTAAAGAGAAAAGAAGAACGGATATCCCATGGGGTGTCAGGAAATGCGTGCGTGGAATGTGCCCGAAATGTCGTCAGCTACCGTTTATTTTGCATATCCTGCGACTTTTGGCATGCCATCTTCTTCGAATAGCCCTGGGGCTGCGGGAAAAGGGGGTTTCTAGGCGACAAAAGAGTGTCTGCAAATGGGCCAAGAATAGATCACGCGTCAAGATAAGATGTGCCATCGTTAATCATTGCCCGAATACAGAATTCGTGCCGGATGTTTGCGTAGGCGAATTGATGGAAAAACGGGTTGGGGGAGGGGTGCGTTTACAGTTCCGGTAGTCCCATCTTCCCTTCAACTACCCTCTCTTCCCCAGGATCGAATTCGTAAATGAGCGTATTGTTCTTCTCGGGGAATGAGAATCAGAGCGCTTAGACCGAACCCCGTTTTTCGGCAACCCCTATAATCTTTCATTCCTCTTACTATGCATGCATACCATACCTTGTTTCGAGGCCTAGAAAAATTTTAGACATTTCTCATGCATTGCCGATTTTTGGTATGCATCCGAAGGTTCCAGTGTGAAGATATTCTGCAAAAACTCTTCTTCTCATCTGGCAGGGAAGGGATATCCTTTGCGTGATCAAACGAATTAAATCATATTCTGAAAAGGCTCCAGGTGATCCAGCTTATATATTTTAGTACATCGATTTGAAAACGAGATTATCATCATGCGAATCTTATTGGCCATTTTCCTAGTTTTATTGCTAGTCGATTCCGGTACGATCTGTGACTGATCGTGCATTGATCGCATTGAAATTAGGAATCGATTCTAGGCTTATCCTGTGGTAAGAAGAGGAAGAAGAAGGGTCAAACACTCTTGCCTCAACAACCGACCGAAGCACCGCCTGCTGAACCTGCTGGATGCCAAGGCACAGCATGTATGGAATCCTCCAACATTACAGTATGCAATGATACTAAATCATATTTCAATTTCCAGGCGCAGGAGTAGGCGATGCTGAACCGTTGGGAGGTAAATGAGCATTCATAAATGAGAAATTGCACACAAAATGTGCAAAAAAATTTTCAGAGGGATCCGATGATCAAGGTGATTGCGCTTCGTTGACATGCAAAGGCGGAGATTGTGGTAAAAAATGGAAGAACAATGAACCACCGGCAGATCAGTTAGCATGGAATGTAATTCATCCCCCTCAGGAAGATGCGGATAAAGAAAAATGGAAAGCACTTTTCGAAGGCAGTGAACCGCCAGGTACTGCGCACAGTTGATCAATATTGATCCGATAATCGATATCGCATTTTCCAGAGGGTGATGCCGTATTCACATTCTCCGGTGCACCTGGAACGGAGGATCAAAAAGCTCAACTCTATTCGGCACCAATCGCTTGCTCTCAGGGCGATATCACTGTTAAAGTCAAGTCAGTACATATCGGATATCGATTGATCACAGAAATTAAATCGAGCATATTTCAGGGGTTGGGCTTCGGCAGGCTCGAAATTGGAAGTGTGTACATTCCCTGATCCAGCATCACCGCCTGCCAATTGTCAACCATTGCCTGCAAAGGGTAGTGAAGAATCGGTCACATTGCCAAAATCGGATGCTGCACAGAGAGTAAAGTTTCTTGCATGCGGTGAATTAGTAGAAATAATTGGAATCATTCGTTTGCAGATTGTTATACAAGCACATGGATTCACCAGTGAGAAAGATGCTGCCGCAATTGAAAGCATAGACGTTGCGTGCGACCCTTGCGGTAAGTAATTCAAATATCTGGCTACAGTATGCCTCACAGTCGTACTGTAATTTTAGCTAGCACTCCTCCGCCATCCGAAACTACGCCGGCTGCGCCAGGAAGTACGCCAGCAGCTGGTGCACCGCCGTGCAAAGAAATTCAATGCGATTTTGAATCAGGTAATCTGATCGATTGATTTTTGTCAATTGCCATACAATTGCGATGGAATTTTTCAGGTACATGCGCGTATCAGCCTGCATCGAGCGGTGGTAACGCTGAAAAGAATTGGGGCGCACAAGGTCCAGGACGTTTCCAGAATCGATTGACCGGTGTACCAAAAGCAGCACGTAAGCATGGAAAATTGCAATTCCGCAATAGGTGAGTAGGAAATACGTGATTTCTAGCTGACGGTGGACAGAAATACGGTGCGTGCTATACGAAAAAGGAAGGCGAGAAATCCACATTGGAAACCAACGCACCGTTCGATAGTGAATATTTCGTCCAATACGAATATTACAAAGCAACCGAGGGCGTGGTCTTGAAAGGATGCTGCGATGACGAGTCCAAATGCGAAGCGACCACTGATCCGACCGCCAAAACGGCCGATTATAGAACTTGGCAAACGGCTAGCTTCAAATGCCCCAGCGGTACTAAAAAGGTAAGCGGCTACAGTATGCCCTCGCAAGTGGCCAGATGTACTGTAATGGCATTTTTTCAGGTTCTATTCGTTTGCGAGAATAAAGGCGGTTGCAAAGGTGGCAGCAGTAAACATCGTCAAACACGAGATGCTTCGGGAGGTTGCGAAGGTGCGTGCGGTATCGATAATATCAAATTACTCCAAGGATCCGATCCCAGCAGCGCCAGTTCGCCTTGTTCCGGTAGTGCTAGTGGACGACGAGCATAAAAATCAGACCCAAGAAAACTTTTCTAAATACAAATGCATATAGTTTATATGACTTTTCTCGAGTCATCGAAGTCGCAGGTTTATTCATCATCACATTATTTTGCATTATCTGGTCTTCTTTTCTTTATCATTAGACATAATTATGGTGATTGGAAAAAAATTATGTAGAATTTTGTATGCTAAACATTTTCACATACTTCATATATAGTACATAAATGTCAATGGTTATGAGTGCATTCCGAATAAAATTTTTATAGCCAAAATTCGAATATGTATCTTGCGAAAGCGTATTTGCATTTGGATATTGTGATTTTTTTGTTGCATCGCTTGAGAAAAGCTTCATTGCCTGGCATACTGTAGCCTGGCCATGGATGGCAGGCATGCTGAACTTTTCAGCATGTGCAATGGGGGGAAACCATGTTAGCTTGCTGATTATCACAAAATCTGTAGCCACTGATTGACCAGATCACCAGTGAAAATTCACTCATACAACTTTCATGTCCATCACTGGAATATGGCCATACGAAAATCACTCGATTCTTCATTCAAAACGTGCTTTCCATGCCTGAAAATGGGTGAACATGGTGTTTACGTCCAGTGACGTCATAAGACGATTTTAACCACCGGGAACAAGGTCAGTGTGCCTCGAATCGACTGGTTGTCAATTCACAATAGCTCAAAATGTCGTCTTTTCCTTATCCAGGCAATTGGTCAACGAGAAAATGTTCACTACGCGAAAGCAATCCAAATACGAGACCCCATGTATTTTGGTGTGGGTATTACACCGATACAAGGGGATTACTTTCCAATTGTCCAACAAACGAAATCCGCCCAAGCACAAGGCCACGTTTTCCCGTCCAAACACACGAGGCATTGGGAAAAGGCAACCGCCTTATTAGTCGACTGCTCGTATTTGAACTTTGTTGTCCAGCTGGCCTCCTTGCCAAGCATGAGTTTTTCAATGCGTACATTTTTCCAGGACACGCATCATGGGCATTTGAGAAATTCTTCCAAACCCAAATTCCTATGACTATATGTATTGTAATGGTTTAGCCGTTTTCTCAAGGGCACCAGTACATGTTGGATAAATGCACGATCATCGACGGTGTCCATTAGTAATTATTCATTGATTAATCGGAAAAACATGATTTCATTATTGCATCCGTTTTACGCTTTATTGACCGCTTTGACATTACATCGAGGTGAAAATTCCATGCAAAAACTACAGTAATCCTCCATTAGGAAAGGGTTTTTATTTCAGCTGCATACGCATGCACTGGTCATCAGAGAAAATTAATTAATCCTAGTAAAAATGAAGGCAACGTTATACAAAGTATATTCATTGATCGATCGATATTTGGGATCGGAATCGATACAGTGATTTTTAAGGGATGGTTGGCAATGATATACAATTATCGGAATACGTGGGTTCAGGCGCAGGTCCAGTGTATTCTGGCGAAGAATTGCGATGTACATTCGATCAAACTTGTTGTTGGAAGAACGGTCCGGGTGAAATAAGTTGGATGAAATCATCCGGAACGCCGGAGAATGAGAAAATGCAAAATTCATTCGGCACTAATGACGGGCCAAGTAAGAGGAAATGAAAAGCGTACTGTAACCGGATCAGGACGCACTAATTTTAGATGGTGATTTTCTGCTAGCCTCCAGTGAAGGTGCTAGATCGAATACGCATAAAGCACAATTTATTTCTTGCCAAATTTCTTGTACTGTTGGCGATATGACTATTATGGCCAGGTGAATGAATCATCAGAGCATGGATCTGATCAGCACTGCTAAAATTCAAAATTCAAAATAGGCATTGGGCGACCAAAGGTGTCACATTGGAAGCGTGCGTTTTGGACGGTGACACGAATGGTAGGCGGACATGTAAATCATGGCCTGGTTCGAATGGATATCCGGATACAATCACATTGCCTGGCGGGGGCAAGAATTTACAAGTATTGACCATTGATCCACATTTTCCAAGCATTTTTCAATGCGAGTTTTTTGAAGCTCGCAATCGAAGCTAGCGGATTTACGTCACAAACCGGCTCGGTTGCAATGTTGGACGATATTGCAGTCACATTCCAAACGTGCAGCAGTACGTATTGCGCAATTTTCACATGAATTGATCATGAAAATTTCGAATATAGGCGCAGTCACATCGGGACCGCCGCAATCTTTGCATACAGAACCGCCGAAAAGTTTGAAAACGCCAGCCGTATCGGTCGGTCATGCGTGCACGAAAATCGTCTGTAATTTTGAACAGAGTAAGGCTTGATTTTGGCATTAGGCGGGGTATCCGATCATCCCGCAGAAAATGGCCAGAGGCCATTTGCATCAGATCAATAAATCGATAATTCCAGATAACCCATGTTCATATTCGGATGCCCGAAGTGCGGGCGTCGATGCAGCAGGCGGCGGTGTGAACGTGCCATGGAAGGTTGAGAATGCGCCATTCGAGAATAAGCTGACTGGAATTTCGAAAGCAGGTACAAACCCATTGGCTGAATAATAGCAGATAAACGAATACCTGAATTTCAGCCGAAGGAGCCCGATTTGCTGGCGCATACTTGAAACCGGGCGATAAAGCTGCATTAGTGACAGATGTGAATTATCCCACCGATTACGTGATCCGATTGAACGGATACAGAGCGACTGAAGGGATAAATCTATTCGGTTGCTGTAATGACGTTTTCGTCTGCCCGTTCAGTACGACCGAACAAGTTCAAGCTAGCGATTATCGGATTTGGAAAACGGCCAGCATCACGTGCCCTAGCAATACGAAAAAGGTCAGCAGGCAGACCGCTCGCGAATTGCTACAGTAATCCTGTACGGATGATTTTTGCAGATCATATTTTACGCAGTGAATAACGGCCGAAATCAAGGTGCTGTTGGTTTGGATAATATTCAATTATTAGTGCCTTCGTCAACATCGCCGGATAAGGCAACTCAATCTGCGTGCTGATTATGTCGTAACAGTAGATTTCAATGATAATTATTTGAATCAATATCCTCCGAATGTGATATAAAAATATACCCACCAATTGCGTCAGAAAAATGTGCTTCCTATGTAGCGCAGGTGTAAATTCACGGTTTCCTGCTGAGGAAATTGAAAGAAGACGTCAGTCACGTTTGTTGGAAGGCGAAATTTCGCCTTTTTTAGTAGGTGTTCCGCCCATTTATGGACGTCTAGTTTTCCCACAGGACACTTACTACGCGTTTCACCAAATTCACGCTCATATTTTTCATGCTCTCATACGCGTGCGAAATTTCCATCGAAAATTTCAAGTCCATCTGCTGAGTTTTCATTATTCAGGGAACCGAATTAAAAATGTACAAAATGATCATTCTGGCATTTACATGTATTTTATTATGTAAGTTTTTGAAATCTGGACTTTGGTATCATGGAAATTGATAAGTAATCTTTTCAAGTGATATCCACAAATGTACTCGGCTTGAAGCCGTTGGATTTAAATTTGGGAGGTGTTCCGATAAAGCAAAGAATCACGATTCGATCCACTCTGGCAACCACTACTAGTAGACCTAGTACAACGGAAGCGGCTGCTGATTTACCTACGGATTATGAAGAAGATCCCGATGAGCCAACGTTGACTCGTAAGTTTCAAACTGAATGGTGACATCTGGTTTGCATCAGCCGAATGAAGGCTGATTATGAATGGCAGGGATCACATAAAATTCGCGGCGCTATGACATTAGAGCCTGGGACATTAGAGCCCAGACATTAGAGCCCAGACAATAGAGCCTGAGACATTAGAG
>JAQIWJ010000184.1:0-29829 GCA_034695185.1 Discolaimus major
TAATTCCCCCCTCTCAGACCCAATTGAAAAATTAATTCCCCGGGGGAATTAATCGAGCATTTACGGTACACGTGATCAGTGCACGAAATGCACATTTTCTGGGACAGATTGATTTGCTGATTCTAAAAATTACATTTATTTCGTCCTGTGATTGATATTTAGGGATTTGATCAATCTGATCGATTTCCGATAGAGGGCTAGTAGGTCGATTTTGACCATACCAATCGATTCTCCGTGCTTGATTGTCCAGGAAAATATACCTATATGCCATATCTGACATAATATTGTATGAGATATCATCGACCAATGATCTGATGTGTAGGATAGTGAATATTCAAAAATTTCGAAATCGTTAATTTACGTGATCAGTGCACTGATAGGATGTTTTCTAGGATAGTTTGACACGCTGATCATCGTGGTGTCATTAGTTTTGCTCTAGAACGCATGTTTCAAAAGTTGATCAGAAATATCGATTTTCGATACAGGCCTAGTCGATCAGTTTCGACGACGCTAATCGATAGAGCATGTCCGATTATATAGGAAAATATATCCATACGCCTAATCTTGCTTTATTCCCTGCAAAATAATCGTTGATCAAAAATTATGTGCTAAAGGATAGCCACATGGAAATTTCAAAAATCGATGCTAGTGATTCGGGTGCATCGATCACGTGTGATAACGTAAAAATTGCTATGCATATAAAACTGGTTTGTATTCAATAATCTTTGCATAATCCTCCATATTGTGTATGATAAAGTTTGGCCACATGAACTTTCACGATGGAGTGACTGGTTCGAGATTTCGTATCTGTTATTCATTTCCCAAAGTTCCCTTCGACCATGAACTGACTGGTTATAAGTATCCGACATAAATGCTATTTATTACAGTAATCGTATTCTAACTGATAATCGGAAATATTGTGTTGCGTTTGGAGATACGGAGAGAAAAAGGCGGCCGAACAGTAGAAAATCTAATCTGAGAAGTGAAGTCTACATGAAATAGACACGTAATTGACGTACTTGAATAACTAGATATGACGTCAATAGATATGTAAATAGAAGGCGAAAGGATGGAATCCAACATATTGTGTGTACCAATCAAATTTTATCAAAACAGTATTTTATGCATGCATACTAAAGCCGTGCTGGCATACTGTAGCTTCTGTATGATCCAAGACCCAACAGTACCGGTATTCTCAACTTGAAGATCAGGATTAGATCCGGATCAAGCAATGATAATATAGGATCGATCCGATTTGGATCCCGATCCACCTGCCTCAGCCATATATATATTTTATATCTGTATTAACACGTTGAAATATTTCAGATCGAAATCATGAACAGTGGATTATCAGCATCCAAAGTATACGTGTGCCAATGTTTGGCCAATCTCTATTTCGACGATGGATCATCGTCATCATCCACGGGATCGATTAGCAAACGTAACCAAAATGCATGGCGTCACGTGGCTACTGGCGTTCCAGTTCTTGTTTTGGAATGCGGATCATCCAAAACGCCGCGTCGTTTGTTAATTCGATTAGCCGAATTAGGCAACGGATTTAAATTATGGGAAGACGTGATCGATGCGTTCAGCGCGTACGCGGTGGACAGAACATTCCATACGATGTCCACGTCGGCGGATACGAATCGATTGGCCGGATTGAGTTTCGATAATCAATCGGCGGCGTTGAAATTTCACCAACACGTACGTGAATTCAATGAAGAATTGGATTCGTTCTCTACGGACGCGATGGATAATTGCAGAAGGCGTCAGAATAAAGGCATTTTCAACGCGTTCAAAAAAATGGCCGCCCTCGATGCGCACGCGTCGAACGGTTCGATTTACGGGATATCGAAAAAATCATCTCAATGCACTCAAGATACTAATGGGATGAGGAAAACGGATATTTCCATGCCGTGCTGTTTCAAGCACGTGACTTCGTTGAAGGCTGGCGATATTTTGCCCCGTTCGATGCTGATCAACAATTCGAACGATCATTCGCCTCCGACCACGTTGACGCGTGTCAATCGATCGGCCACTATAAAATCCAAATCTCAACTTCCCATTTCGGACGATCATTGCGCAATTTCGGCGCCGAAACGAGCTCAATCGTGTACGCAAATATTGGCCAACGGTGGGAATCATCATTTGATGGCTTACGATTCGCACGAATACATGAACACTATGAATGGCAATTCTTATATTCCTAATGGGAAATCGAATTCGTTAAGATACGCGCGTTCTGTTGAACCGGTTATATGAGGCGTGCGTTTTGTATTCGGAAAATCTATATACTTGTGGAATAAGCGAATTTCTTGATGATTGGTATATGCGGAAAATATAAATATTGCGCAATATTGCAGTGTCTTGAATTTCTGATCGCTAGCAGTGATCGATTGTCCGATGGACAGTACCATTTCATTTTCACATGTCAATTTGCCATGTATCTTGACGTAATCAATGAAATACAGTATGACGTACAGTGATCAGGTGTATTTATCACCTGATCAGAAGCCAATCGATAAAATCACGTCATGATGTCACAGATCAGGTTCATTTTTTCGCCTCATAAAAATGCATGCATCCTTGCATCATGAATTTTCATCGAACGTGCTTCGCATTTTTTGCATACCAAGCAAAAAGAAGAATGTCTTGCCTTTTCATAACTAAGAAGACGTTCTGACGTCATTTTTACTGATAAGACTCATCAGAACTAGAATTTTGCATAGTCTGGAAAGAAATCCAAGCAAAGAAGACCCATTAAAACGGGTTTTAAGGCCTAATCAAGGCCAAAATATGCATTTGGAGCCTATCTACGTTTTCTAGTCTAAAGGTTATTTACATTCCTTATCTGGGGGCCTGCTTTTGCAATTGAGAGAAAAGGCCGTGAATATTCACTGTTTAATTTGCATCCGACTGAAATCGTTGTTTATCGTCGACGTGGATTTTTCATAGTGAAATTTGCATTCAAACATGTTGGGATACTTGTTGATCGGAATTTGCATCGGACATGTGAGTAGCTGAAATTTTTGAGGAGCCATGAAAGCTTCCTCGACGAGGAAAGCCAAAATTAATAACTCCTGATCAAATTCTCATTGAGAATTCGATTTCAGATTTTGGCCTTGAAGCAAAATACTCCTCAACAAACGCCTCAAGCCGCTCAATATCAGCAACAGGTGCCTCCTCAACGATTCTGCACATGCGATGAATTGACACGGTGCCATAATGAACAATTGGCTGTGGAACAAAATTTGATCAGCAGATGTCGTCAAGAGTAAGCAAAATATGCTTTCTCAGATCATTATTGGTTCTGTCTGATATCCTGATCAGCTGATCAGGTCATGATTTGACCAGGATCGATCTCCGTCATGATCATCCTGATACTGGATTGAGCGATCAGTGATCAGCGATCATGATCCTGATGGGCCTGAATCGTCCCACCATCAAGATAGCATTCACACGCTAAGGAAGGTTTCGATCTGCTGACCATGATCAATCTGTCATGATCATCCTGGTGCCCAGCTTGATACTGGATGTGTATCGATCTGATCACTGATCATTGTCCTGATAGACCTGCACCAGCAACGCATGCACATGCTAATGCAGCATTCCTTTGCAGATGCGGATCACGAATTTTCCTGGACTCCACAATGCAAAAGGTCACTCGATGCTACGATGAATATGATCGGAAGATAACCGATGCCGATACGCACAGACGTCGATGCATGGAAGGCATGGGAAGTGGACAGTAAGTTCAGTCACTTGCCTCAGCCATAATCGCAAAATCATTTCTGATTTTGACCCATGCCTCCTAATTTGCATAAATTTTCCATTCCTGACACTTCGAAATTCAGCCATGCAAATCTCCAGCCAAATTGCGCAATCTATAACCCTATTCTTTCAGATGCATCGGTGAACAAAGGAATTTCCCACAAACGGTCACAATCAATACGACCGATTTCCTACATTCGGATAAGAAACGCGACCATAAATTGACCATGCCAGCCGTGACAGCGTTGAATACGTGCATCAAGATTTGCGTCCAAAATCAAGGTATCGTTCAATTCAATGCCGACGGCACTCCCGTCAAATCGAAGATCAATAAAATCGTCAATGGGGAAAAGCAGAAAAAGAAAACCGGCGTCGATTATTCAACATGTGCCACGCAATTGAAGTAAGCTCGAATTTTGGCTTGGGAATGGGGTCTATGGTTCCTGGGCGTACTGTAGCCCAATTCAAAAAGCATCCATGCGTTCAATATTCACAGAAAATTTCGTATTTTCAGCTGTCAACTCGGTCTAGTGGACAAGAAACTGCAGAAGCAAGCCAGCAAATTATGCCGATTCCAAACCGGATCGAACGAAGATCCGGACTTGCATTTGTGCACTTGCTTGGAGAGTGCATTGGGGTAAGATCAATTCGATCATTTTAATCGATCGATACTAAACCTGGTTAATTTCAGGCAAAATTTACATTGCACCGAACAATTCACTCAAGGAACATGCGCTTCAACCACTTCCCAATGTTCGGGACTCAAGAATTGATATGATTTTCATATGATCATGATATCTGATATTGATATTACTTTGCTATCATACGGATTCAGTTTTCAAATTTCAATGTTTTCAATGTGCTATTGACAAATATAAAGCATGACTGAATTTTGGTGTTTTTTATGGCGGGATATGCCCTGAGCATATTGTAGTTATGATTTTGAATTATCAAAAATCGCGCAATTGATCAGTACCAAATCTGATCATCTATTAAAAGAAGTAATCGTTAAAATACTAATTACGGCAGCTCTTGTATAAGACCATCAACGTGTCTTCCGAATTTTTTCCCTGGTCAATTTGAAGGTGCACAAGGTAATTGTAGCTTTTCTCCACAGCAGATTTGCGCATGGCTGTGGATTACCTATTCACTGATTAGTACGATGACAGTCATTGAATGCATTCATAGCTGACTACTTATTTATCAAGGGATATATGTCGAAATTGAGCTGTCTTCTGAAATCCCAGATGAAGCCGATGAGATGTATTCCGAATAAAATGACAATTTCTGCATCTCGTGTGGCCTGATTTATAACCATTATAATCAGATGTGAGGCTGCCACAGTCCTCAGTACATGGTCCCATGAGATCAATTGGCATTCACTTCTAATAAGATCCCTGATCACTTCTGCCTTAATTAGTAGCCAACCTATAAACTTCCTTTCCTAAATCATTTTCAAAGTACAAAATCTGATCAGCATCAAATCTCGCCTGTGCTGAAATCCGCTCTACCGTAGCCATGGTGGAAATAAAAGATCCATTTTCGCAATGCAATATCACTGAATCCTCGAAAGCGTTCTCAAAATCATTCATGTACGGTTTTCATGATTATTATGTCCCATTTTATTTCGCATTCGGTCTCGTCGGATGCCTGTTGAATTTGTTGACTCTCTACGTTCAATCGAAGAAAGAAACCGCGTATTTACCTCAAGTATTCGTAGGTATAATAGAAACAATGGACGTAATTAGTTTATCTCTATATTTGGCCGGTCATTACGTCTGGTCAGGCGTATTATTCAGAGGTCAAAAATGGTTTATGAAATGTTATATTTGCATGTTTCTCGATTCATATTTCACGAATCCAGTACAAATGATGAGTCAATTTTGTACAGCTCTACTGTCATTATGCATGACGTTGGATCGGATTTATGCTCTGGCATGGCCGACGAGATATATGAAAAGGGGTAATGCTAAATTGATACATTGGATTACATTCGTATTCTCAATAATATTCTCAACCATATGTTCATTCATGGCGGCTTTCTTCAATTATCCTGAATGGGACGAAATCGATCAAGTTTATTATAATCGAACCAATTTCGAATGGTTACCGATCATATTTAAAGTATTATCGGTGCACGGATTTCTGAGATTAGCCATGTCAATCGGTCTAATCGTATCGGATATCGGATTAGCATTGATGTTCAAATATCGGATGAAGAAAAGAGCTATGATAAAAAATCAAAGCTCGAAAGAAGCACGCGAAACTCAAAAGATGAGGACCCTGTTTTGGTTGACATTCGTTCAATGCACGTTCAGCGGATTATCCGGTACATCGGAATTCATTTATCAAATTCTGGCGTGGTTGCAAGAAATTTTCCACTTGCCCGGTTTGGAATGCATAAATGAACGAATCGGATCTTGGATCGATTTGAGTAAATCGATCGGACAAGTATTGGGTTTCTATTTGCTGTTCGCATTGATGCCATCATTTCGACGCATGGTTATTTCAGCATTGAAATACGCGTTGAAAATTCAAAATAATCAAGTGTCAGTGATTAGTCAAACAGGGAATTAAGGACGTGGTGTTTCTGTAACTCATATGTAGATCGTGATAATGATTGCAATAATGCTACTGTCATGCTTGATAATGAAATATGCTTGGTACAACGTGATCTTTGCATTTTCACACGTCCCTCTTTGCCAAAATTGTTGCCAAACACGCATACACCTGAATTTTAGTGAAGCATTCATCAGCTTGCAGTGACAAGCGTATCTTGTATTTTCATTCCAGAAATGACACTTTTTACCAACAGGAGGGTTACGGTAACCGGTTTCCAAGGATATGTGAACTGTACTTGGTCAGATTTGCTCCAATCAGCTTCGGAAGGCGTGTCGGTTTTATATAGCTGCGCCCAAGTGCGGCCAAATAGGAAAAGCATGCATGTAAATGCGGCTACAGTATACCATGAAGCTTCAGTTTTTCACGACCACCATCATAATTAATCGGTATGAAATCGAAGAGAGCGTCCAATGTCAAAAAGCGTCCATGGAATTTGCTCAAATTTAAAGACGCGAATTTGAGTGGAGAAGTATTCGTAATGTAGCTCGGCCGAGATAAATTCGCAGGTCACTGAAGAAGTGGATTCATTGCAATTTTTGCAAGTTGAGGCGACATGCTGTCAACAGCAAATTAAAAACAAGTAATCAGCATGCAATGAAGCCAGCAATGGCTTGCATAAGTACATATCGTGCAATTATTTTAAAATCATCAGACAGCAACTTAGGTATTTCACAGTTACGTGCACCTTTCGGCACACGCTGCCCAAGAAGGAAGATTTTTGGTTAAAAGGCAGGGGATACGATCGGCAAGCTGCCTTACACAGAACCCCAAACTAGGGACCTCATCGGACGGACCGTAGAGTTTATCCAGTAGGAATGGTCAAGCTCCTCCAATTTGCCCAGGGTGAGTCCCTCGTCATACTGCCAAGAAACCATTTGCGAATTGCGAATTTTCATATTATAGCAATTATTCCTCGGGAGCACACACCGGTAGTGTATGCTGACCGAAACCGTCCACCCATTCGGGAGGTCATGGCTAATTATACCTACTCCCATTGCTGTGATCATTTTGGATTAGTTGATTGATTTTACAAACGTGGCCCATGAGCAACCTCGTCCAGCCTGGTACGAATTAGAAATATTCTGTTAGCCGTGATATATGTTGCACGAAGACAACGAAACGAAAATATTTTAGGAATTTTCTTATTTCTTTCTCTCCTCCTTCCTCCGTTTCCATTCCCACAGTTTCACACTTTTATTATGGATTTAAACATCTGTCATACGTGATTCATTCATCGTCCAGAACCTTGTAAAAGAAGTCATGACAACGTATTGAAAATTCTGAGAGAAATTCATTGACCAACGCGATTATGAGTGAACAACAACTTCAGCACAGTTATTCATTACCTCCTCGTCGTTATGCTTCGACGACAGCCGCTTCAACTACGCAATCACCCGATACAGGTGGTCAAAATGTTCAACGTCGACCGGCCAGATTAAATCGTTCATTGACACGAGCCGACAGTATTCGACAGTGAGTCTAATTTTTATTATTTGGCAAATTAGGAATCCTAGGGTTGTTTATGAGCTGCCAAAAAGCTAAATCTCTGCTTGCATAAGCTAAATTATTGCTAGCATAATTTTCTGATATCCATTTACTCGAGAATATTTGCGAAATTATTTTGGCAAATTTATGCAGCTTTGCAAATCTGAAGCGAAATCTCGCTGCTGCGGATTTTTGAGTATCCAGCTATGAATTTGCAGTCCAAGAGCTTGGATAACAAATTTTTACTGCAGCTTTGTTAGAATGTTTGCTACAGTCAAGCCTAAATGCATCATCCAAAGCAGTTTTTACTCATACCTGATGATTCATCAAATTCACTTCTTTCTTCTCTCTTCTTTCAGAGCGATCTCTACGGGTACGGCGTCGTTTTTCGGTGTTGCCAGTGGTGAAAGCCATGACGGAGGAAGCGAATCGCGAAAATGGGAGGAAAGACGTCGTCGTCATTGCTCAAGGAAATACGGTGGCGTTAAATCGGCCTCGGCAGAAAGAAGCTTTGACTACGTAAGCGTGGCTTTTCTGACCGTGTCCTAGCTTTACCCTTGTTCAAAATTTTCTATTTCAGCCCGATGGTACCAGAACCGTTCCACGAGTGATCGATCCATTGGCCGTACGTCGGAATGTGTCTGCAGATCGATCGCGAGGTACTACACCTTCAGTGGCCAGCAGGGACAGCGTCGGAAAATTGGTTTGGAATAGTTTAGCTACAGTGGTTCGAGTAAGCTGCTTTGGCAATTCGATAAGCACATTTGCATCAATATCCTATTTCAGACTGGAACATTCCGCCCTCGAGCTCGAACATTGCCATCGAAGAAGACTCGAAGTGAACGGCGGTATTCCAGAAGTTTTATCCCATCTGTCGTGGCGGAAAGTACTTCGATTGAACCTCAGGAACTCGTTCTCGAACGTACTGAAGCGGCTGCTGCTTCGTCTCGTGCAGCAGATTATTTACCCATGACCACAATCGCGGAAGCGAAAATAGAAGCGGTACGTATCAGCCTTTTTGTTCATTTCGATAATCATCATGGCATGAAATTTGAATTTTCAGACTTCCCCATCATTGGAAGACGAAGTATTTTTCGATCTGGGCGCTGCCGCCGTTACACCACCGTCGGATCGTCGAGATTCCATTCCAGCGGTACCGGAAATCGATGGAGCTGCTACTCTACGTTCTCATGCATTTCAACAACCAGCCGAAGTGCCAACGCCGACGCAAGAAGGATGGAGCTGGGTAAGAATGCATTGATTATGCTTGTGCCAGTTATTTATGTACAAATTTTCATTTCAGATTGTGACAAGAGCATTGCAACAAGCCGATCGTCGTCAGTATCGTCCAAAAAGCTTAGCCGCTCGATTATTCGGTCGATTGAAACGGCTTCAATCGACGACAACCGGCAACGGCATCAGCACAGGCACTTCCAGGGACGATTTGGATGATTTTCGGCCGTATTTCACTTATTGGGCAACCACCGTTCAAATTCTGGTCATGATCATCTCGCTGAGCGTCTACAAATTCGGACCATTCGGTTTTTCGCGTACGCAATATTCGTCAATGGAGCTGCACACGTCGCTGGTTTACGAACACGTCGCCTATAATGAACGTGACAATTTCTGGGGTGGACCAAGATTCGTAAGTTGATTTTCTCATTCATGCGCTTTCTGCGAGCAAACTGCTGCGCACAGCAATGATTATTATACTTGTTGAATGCAGTACATATCGTTCGTTTTTTCAGGCTGATTTGGTGCACTTGGGTGCGAAGTACGCTCCTTGCATGCGTAAAGACGAGAATTTCGTTAAAGTGGCGATGGATATCAAGGCACGTGAAAATCGGACGGGTTGTTGCGTTCGTCACGATCGAACTGGTTGCGTTCAGACGTCAGTGGATGAATGTCCGGTAAGATGATGGTTTAGGTGCTATATCATGATCTTAACTACGCCCGTTTTCAGTTATCATTGTCGACATGGCACAAATGGACTGCTTCCGCCCCGGGACCTGATGGACGACTTTCTGGCAGCGTCTGCGGTCAAGATCCTCGGGAATGCATCAATCCAGCGTCCGTCAGTCCATTCGCGTGGCCTGACGACATTACGAAGTGGCCAGTGTGCTTGGATAGTCGATCCAAAGGCAATTCACCGTCGACGTTGGAACATATGTCATGCGAAATCACTGGTCGGCCATGCTGCATCGGAATTCATGGCGAATGTCGAATAACCACCAGAGAATATTGCGATTTCGTTCGGGGATTTTTCCACGAGGAAGCAACGTTATGTTCACAGGTAAGTAGCTTTTCCATTATGGCCAAAAATGTGCATAACTTTGTTTGTTATGATTCCAAATTCAAACCAGCTTCTTTTCCAGGTGCATTGCCTGCAAGACGTTTGCGGCATGATACCATTCGCGAATCCGGAGGTGCCCGATCAATTTTATCGATTATTGCTGGCCATGTTTTTACACGCTGGGTAAGTAATTGCATTTGTAACATTGGATCCAGGTCTGCATTGTCTTTCTTTTCAGGATACTCCATTGCGTGATTACGGTATTGGTGCAATATTTCCTCATGCGTGATTTGGAGAAGCTGATCGGTTGGGTTCGGATGGCGATCATCTACCTGGTCAGCGGTATCGGTGGGAATTTAGCATCATGCGTATTCGTTCCGTACGAGGCGGAAGTTGGACCGGCGGGTGCTCATTTCGGATTGGTGGCAGCCTTATTCGCGGACGCCTTCTATTCGTGGCACATATTGCTGAGTCCGTGGAAGGCGATGGCTCAATTAGGCGGCGTATTGATCGTCCTATTCGTTTTGGGTCTATTGCCTTGGGTGGACAATTACGCTCATTTATTCGGCTTCTTATTCGGCCTTCTACTTTCGTTGGCTTTATTCCCGTACATTCAAATGAGTCGACGTGACGACGATCGGCGTCGAATGATCAAACGGATCGTGGTCATTATCGTGTGCCTTAGTTTAGTGGCCGGATTATTAGCCATGTTAGTAATCTTGTTTTATGTTCGCCCGTTACGCGATTGCGACTCGTGCATATATTTTAATTGTATTCCTTTTACGGAACATTTTTGCGATAATCAAGGTCTAACTTTACAAGTGACACCGGTTTGATTCGAGTAAATTATCGATTGTAAATCGGTCTCGTGTGAATTTCTGATCATTGGTGTATTTGCCGATATTTTGATGATTTCGATCACTGATCGTGAATATATGTGCGAACTTTTATAGGTATGGCTCCAGTGAACGAAGATCAATTATGCGAATTGGAAGCCCTTCGATCCATATATCCGACCGAATTGACGGTGGAAGAAGATCGAAGTCCGCTACGATTATCCATTCGATTAGGATTGGGCGAGAATTCGAGCCAAGACGACGAAGATGAAGATACGGCCGAATGTACGCTCAATTTCGAATTACCAGCCGAATATCCAGAAGTGGTACCGTCCATAGAATTATCGTCGGATGATCCGGATGTGGAAGAGAATATGGAGGAAATATTGAGCAAATTGAACGAGTTGGCATTGGAGAATATCGGATTACCCATGGTATTCACTATTGCCAGTGCTGCGCAGGTAAGAGTGATCTGGTCATGGGTGTGGCCAAGAAGCAGGTACTGCTTCTGGATCCATCCTTTGTCGGCCTTCACGGCTGCATTCGGATCAGTGTTGGGATATGGCTTTGGTTCTGATCACTGATCGATCAGTGATCATGCTTTGATCATACCAGCCAACATATTCACAATCCTCCCTCTTTTTTCAGGAGGAAGTCACGCACGTTATCGAACGTATGCAGCAAAAACGCCTGGAAGAAGAGAATCGAAAGAAATTGGAAGAAGAAGAACGAGAAACGCGTCGTTTGATTGGCACTCCGGTCACGGTGGAGAACTTTCTGGCTTGGAAAACGCGATTCGACGAAGAAATGGGACGTATCAAACCGGTCATCGATCCTGCATCCAAGAAATTGAACGGCCGAGAACAATTTCTGAAAGATGCCACTTTATGCACGTCGGATATTCGTTTGATCGAAGAATCAGGCGAAGAATTGAAAATCGATGAAAGCCTTTACGGTGATATCGATTTGGACGATACTGCGTTGAGTGATGACGATTCTGATTGATTACGTGTTCATTTAGTACAAATTTGTGATGGTTTTGAAAAATATGATCCGTTCATTGCGGATTACTGTAATGATGTAATCTCCAACCTCGAAATTTTGGATTTTCGCCAAAAGTGCGTTTTCATCCGCTTATGACAAAGCGGACTAGACAAGCACGCGATGTGCGGTCGGGGATTACGGTAACCGCATTTACGCAGAATTTTGGAATTTCTGGAAAAATTCATGACTTACGTATTTGGAATTTTAAATTATAATCCCAGTTGAAAATCGAATCAGTTTATCGTCATTCGTGATTTATATTGGTGAATAATGTCCACAAGATCTGGTTCAGCGGCTCCGGTTGGCGGTTTGATCGAAGTGAAGAGTAAATTCGACGCGGAATTTCGTCGATTTTCTATTATAAAATCATCAACGCCTAGCGTGGAGGACTTTCGTACGTCAATTCAAGAGTTGCATCGGTTGAAAGATATTCCATTCACTCTGTGTTACACCGATCCGCAAGGAGATTTACTTCCCATCAATAACGACGATAATTTCCGCAAAGCCTTGGATTCGTGCGGTACGGTTTTGCGTTTATTATTACAACGGAAAGGCGAAAGTTTGGAGGAGAAATACGGTTATGGAACGCCGTTGGATAGTTTACGACGACGAAATCGTATCAGTCGATTCTTGGGAGCCGGCATGATCACGGGTACTTCGTTGCCGTCGCCCACGAGATCCTACGATATCAGCCTTCCGTTGCAAGATTTTCGCCAATTATCCGCCATTATCGACGTGGATATCGTACCGGAAACGCATCGGAGAGTCAAATTGTGCAAACACGGAAGCGATAAACCGTTGGGATTTTATATTCGTGATGGAACCAGCGTCAGAATTACGCCTCAGGTAAGCAAATTTAGAAAAATTCTTAGCTGCATGCATTCTTTAGTTGCTGGCTGTTCAAATTGAATTGCAGCGGCTGCGATTTATTCTCGAGATTCGAGTTGAATCTCATTTTGTACATTTGTTCAAGATTTATTGACACTCCCCTTATTTCAGGGTCTGCTGAAAGTTCCCGGCATATTCATCAGCCGTTTGGTACCCGGCGGTTTGGCCGAAAGCACCGGCTTATTGGCGGTGAACGACGAAGTGTTGGAAGTGAACGGAATCGAAGTGGCCGGCAAAACGTTGGATCAAGTGACGGATATGATGGTGGCCAATGCCAGTAATCTGATCATCACCATTCGTCCGGCCGATCAACGGATGACGTTGGCTCGAGGCGACGATTCTCGCGGATCCCGTACGTCACACGGATCGGAAGCCAGAAGTTCCATGTACGCGTCGAACGATAGCGACGAAGAGCAAGACGAAGTTCGAGATTTGGCGCATCATCGTACATGAGAACTCTTCCGTCGTCATTTTTTTTATTGCCGTAAGTTTTCACTGTGTTCGTCGTGCGATCTGCCAGGGCGCAGGATTTCTATATATAGCCAAGTGCAAATATGGGAATCACAGCTGGATTATTTTCAATACAAATCACCCGTTTTTCTCAAATTTATGAAAATCCAGATATCTTCCATTTTGCGCATGGTATCCTGTGCGAAAAATGATCTGGTTTTTTTATCCTCGGATATTCTGTGTAATTTTAAATCTCGTATGAAGGTGGGGATTCACATATTCTAGGTAATGATTCGTGCCTTATTTATTTGATAATTTTATGTACATAAGTGCCTCTGATGTGGCAATATTCCAAATATGGATGATTGAAATTTTGTGTGCATACATTATAGCCTAGTTTCGATGCTGTAGATTGCGCAATATACTGTGAATATAATATGCACTTTCGATAAAAAAATAAGTCACATTTTTATGCGATTCATCTAATTCATTAAGATCAAAAATTTCATGAAAGAAAAAGAGTAACCAATCAAACATTGAACAGTATCCATCACTTTTTAAAACAGAAATGCGAATTGCAGAATGGATTCTACATACGCTGAAATCTCGAAATTTACAACGTAATCATTTAAATTAATGAAATACTTCAATCGGAACTCGACGCGACCGGCTCCAATCGGGCTCGTTTCGCCAACGGTTCCAATTTCTCGTGTTGATCATCCTCGTTCACGTTTTCCGGTTCCTGAGCTGGCGAACTTGAACTGACCGCATCTTCCGACGTATCCGCTGCCGCCATATTGATCACCGTCGACGAAGACGGTACCGTTGAATCAGCCGGATGAACGTTGCGATCCGTCTCCTCCTCGTCGTCATCCGAATCTCCGTAATCGTAATCGACCAAACTCTGAAATATGAAGGGATACTGTTATTGTTTGTTTGTCTGATCTACATCTGCTCCAAACTCCTGACGGAGCGCTCGAGGGAACAACGACACCAAATACGCACAAACTTTATACCGGCAGGGAGAATCGAACCCTGGTCTGATGAGCAGAGAGCAAGAGTGCTAACCACTACACCAGATTCGAACGGGACGACTGACAAGGACTGCACAGTAAATTGGGGGAGAATAACGTACCTTCCTAATCGGCGACACCGATGAGGTCGGCGAATTCCTGTCGTCACTTGACGAACTTGAAGGCGATGGACTGCAGCTTCGATCGGCTGCCACTGGAGACCCAATGCTGGCCGGTGACGGTGGCTTGATTGTAATCTTGTGCGTACGAACCAACGCTGGCTTGGCATTACCGTTCGTGGTGCATTCTCCAAATGCATTCTCTTTTTCTAAAACATAAAACCCTCGCTGCAGCTGCGATTTCAATGAACGGAAATAATTTTACCTTTAAGCTTACCACCGTTCCTGCTCTCTTCTTCCCATTGTACTGGGTTCGCCGATCTTGGTCTGGGTGGCGTGGAATAAGGCGTCGAAGCTGATATTTGAGACGTTGACGGCGTTTCTTTGGACATTGCGTTCTGGCGAGGTACCAACGGCGCCGTCACCGTGGTACTCTTGATGCCACTGGTTGTAACGCTTGCCAACGCCGTAATATTCGACGGTGGTTCATCGTCCCATTCGTCCTGAAGAAGAAAATTCATTAGCACGATGAACATCATAACTGTTCGCAATCATTACCTCGTCTTCATTAAACCACTGTTCTTCATCCTCGTCCAATTCCCTGGGCTCTTTCTCTTTACGCCATACTGGTGGTGGCGTTGGAGATGATTTGTAGCTAGGAAAAAGACTGATTTTAGCAGACTTATTATCAAAATCAAAGCAAAACACGACTCACCCGTCAGCCGGATTTCGCAGCCGATCCTGCTGCTGTTCGTAACGTAATTTCAATCCTTCGAAGGTCTTTACATAATCCACATCTTTGAATTGATCAATATAGCGTTCGACGAGATCGTTGCATAACGTTCGTATGTCTTCCTGCTGAAATAGAAATCCAACTTACTTCGGTTGTCCATAGAAAAATATTCACACCGAATTACCTGCCGTATGAATTCGAATAATTCCAATAAAGCGGAATTCAACAAATTGTATCTGTGGCCATTCGCGAAGAAGCATTGGACAATTGGATCGAATAATCGTTGTTTGACGATGTGGCGATTGTAGAATTCATCTTTCAGCTGCACGATACGCCGAAACAATCTCAAGGCACCTGAAATCAGGCGGTTATGTTCACCAGAACCATATACTAAAACAATTGATTCTTACCTAAGCTGAGAAACGAGTGTCTCGATTTCAGCAAAACCAGCACCCGTTTCAATAGATCCTTGCTGATGATGTACGACCGCACATGGTAGCTGTGATGCTCGATGCAGAACGTCAGCAGATCCAATAAAACGCTGCACAGATGAGCCGTATGATAATCATCTGAAATAAGGATAATTTAGTTGCAGAAGACTGATGAATAGCGCAACATACCTTTCAAAGGTTTATCATGTTCCGTATTTTCAACCAGCGGGGCGCATAATTTGGACATGCACCGACGGTAGAAGAATTGAAGGAATTCGTTCTTCTCAGTTTTCTAAAATATGAGTATCTTTGCAGTATTTTTCAATTACGAATAAATTATTCTTACGTTTTGCGCAGACGACATCATGCTTTCTGGATCGATCAGCGTTTTCAATATGCCAGTCAACTGCATCGTTGCGCTCAATTCCGGATCTTTATCTTGGAATAGTTGCTCGATGATAATATTGAAGAATAGTTTGTTCTGCAAATAAAGCCAACTTTTAGCCAACATGAATAATAAGGTAAACTAACACTTACATCATCGTCCATTTGTCGTTGCCGTTGTTGGAGAGCGTAATCGCGAACCAGAGATGCGTTGAAATCGACCACATGGGAAAATATATCGATCACGGCAAGCCTGGTTGGTTCATCATCGCTTGCAATACACGATTCGATAGCCAACAGAATACCGTGCGACGTCAGCGTCTGAAAAAGCGAATTATGCGATTGAGCTGCAGATAAATCAAAAACGCTTACCCGGAAAAATGATTCTCGACTTTGTGGTTGAAGTGTTTGCGAGAATCCGCAGAATTCTTTCAAGAACAGAGCCAAATCTCGTTTCCGTTCAACCGAGCTGGTCTTCGACGTTAACTGATTGAATAATTCGGCCAGGAATTGGTCATCATCCTGAAATAAACGGCGGATCATTAGCAAGTATCGTGACAAACAAAGTGCATGTCACATGCAATTGCACAATTTACCTGGATCAAACTGACGATTTCCACTTTGTTGAAGAAGATAAACGATGATAACGTGGACAATAGATTCTCCTCGAATATTGACGGCGCCGGTAGAATGACGTCTTGAATATATTGCACGCGGTACGTCTGATGGATTTTGGCTTTCAATTCGGCACTGGCGATCGGTATCACTTCTTTGAACTTGGCTTGTTCCCACAAATAATCGCGATGCCTTCTAATACTTCCAACCGGAATGGACGGATCGTATTCGAGTACGCCAACCACGTCTTTCAAGTTCTCCTCGGCGAATAGGATTTCGAATAGGGCGTTCTTGTTCAGCATGAAGATGTTCTTGATTATTCGATATAATAAATGCAATGAGTCGATATTGTCCAAATCCTCGCACATGCGAAATACTTCCAATAGTTTTTTGATGTACCTGAAAAATGGGATCACGTCAGCTGATTCAGAAAAGTGAACATGATCACTGCCGATACGTACCCTTCATTTTCGATGGCCGTCGCTAAATTCTCGCGACGTATTGGCGAAGAGAAACAAGTTGAAATGAGATCGTTGATTTCGTTTAACCGAGATATTTCGCATTGAGGGAGTTGAATATGCAGCGAAACGGATCCGACACCGGCCGTCGATGGAGCAGCATCCGGACTTCCGCCGTCAGATTCGCCCTCATACGCGGGATCCTGAGTAATATCCAACGACGGATCCTTTCCTTGAACCTAAAATAAATCCACGCCAGTCATTACTCTAGCAAGGAGCATAAGAAACATGTTTACTTGACAAATCTTTTCCCATACGTCGTCACACCCAGCTTTTTCTTGAAAACTCAACGCCAAATCGCAATTATCGCCTTCGGACCATACGATTAGCGTTTCCTAAATTCAAGCTTGCTCAATCAACTAATTCATGGCGAGCTAGGAATCGATATTTACCTGCTGCTTTTGATAGGCGATATCCGCCTGAATTCGGCTATCCAACAAAATACTGCTGTCCGTTTCTGAGCGAACCGTTAACGCCAAACAACCGGCTGAATCGTTGAAAGCGCAAGTGACGTGACCAGTTCCGCGATCATCCCAAGAACGCTTCTCGTTCAATACGTATAATTTTACTCGGCGGCGGGTATCCTTGAAAAAATTCTTTTTGCATTATTTCCGTCAGCGTAAACAAATAATTGCTCCCCAGATCAATAGAAAACAAGTAATTTTAAATTACCTTTGCTTCCTTTTTATTCTCAGTTGAATTCGGTCCCGTCATGCTTTACCAAACGTTCCTTCGCCAACGTGTAAATACGAAATCGTTTTTCACGCCCACACGAATATCGAATCAAAATAACGTAAGACGAATAAGAAATGATCGAGGTGACGACCAATTTAGATACAGAAATAATTCCCTCATCCGATTATCAAGTTGGTAATCCAAGAATCCGGAATCAAGATCGCGATCACGGATTTTCTAGGACGAAAATGGAAATTGTGGAGGGGGACGAAAATTGCAATGAGTTCCGTTTTGTCATAAGCAGCCGCACAGGCTGTTTACATACTGTGATTTGAATCGGACAAGCGGGAAAGGATCGCCTGGAATCCACAAATCGCTTGGATACGTTTGTCTAAGCATTTATTATCAAATTATATAATGGATTTATTTATTACTCAAAATTCTCACCTATTTTTATTCACCATAGGGACAGGAATTCTCAAAAATAACCATCCAGTAATTCGGCACGCTTGAAGTTTGTCATAAGTAGACAGTACCTGCGGGTCCGCACCATGGCTACCGTAATCAATTGTTCCCAAAAATTTTTATAATCAATTTTTAATCTGCAATTTTTATCAAGTTATCGATAAAATATTCATCGATTCGTTCAGATTAAAGTGATCAGCGATTGAGGACGCGTAGGTGAGCATTTACAGTATCAAATTTTGATATATAATATTGATAAATTCCTGTTCCTAGGCATTTCAACGCGGACGTGCCCTAATTTATTTCTGATCGTCTTCCAAGATTACAAATATTTATTCGATGTGCCATCGTTTTTATTCGATTTATGATGAACAATGTTCATAAGTTCGGCGCGGGTTCGTCTACGTTCATCAACAGAAGAGCCTCCCGTAATGGTTGGTAAGTTGAATTTTTTTCAATTTATTTTTATGGAAATTATAATATTATTCATCTCATGAGAATGGGGTGATTTTTCCTGTACAATTCATTGCCAATCCAGGAATTACGCCATGTGCTTAGCATAATTATTTTCACTGAACAGTAGAAATAAATACGCTTATATTTCAGGTAATGATAAGAAATCAGAAGTTGCCTGGAACGGGAACGGTAGATTGGAAAACGAAGCAGAAACGTCCAATTCAATACCGTTTTATCCGTCGGTGGCTCAACGTATCGCGGTCTGGCGAAATTTGACCACAGAAACGAGCCGTGCCACTAGCGAGTAAGAATTACATCTGATTTTTCATTGAGCAAGAAGTAATTGACGTTTTATTTCAGATGCGATTCGACCGCCATAGATCATTCTACGATTGCACGTGCTCAAATGGAATCATCCGGTCCAGTGGCGAATGGTTATGGTCAATCGGACGATCGTGCAACTGATGAAAGCAATCAGTCGCTTGTTGATCGTCTGATGGCCGAATTGACCTCGTCTAGGAAAAGGAATAAAAAGGTATGCCATTAATTTATAGTGTGCAAAATCACTATTTTGCATTACATGAAGCAGAAATGGATTCTATCCCTGTACTAATTTTGTGAATTCTGTTTCAGCTGGCCCTGAAATTAGCGAATGTGGAGAAGCAAGTGCAACAAATGCAAATCGAGCAACGTTTACGAGATGATCGGCTCGAATCTATGGTAGCATCGCGTGTTGCAGGTATGAATTTATTAATTTGACAGTCTTGCTAGTGCTAAAAATCATATTTTCAGATGCACTCAGTGCCTTATTGAATGATCGATCGTCAGTATCATCGGATAGTGCCAGTTTTCCTCATTTATTTCACGTGAGTACTTTTAATAATATGACAATGAGCAAGCCATGCTAACAGGCATACCCTGTGATCACATTTGTCGTAAATGTGATTCTGGGTGCAGTGCAAAGTATTGAGGACGATGTCTTCATGATACTGCCGCTAAACTGGTGTCATTCTTATCACTGAACCATGTCACAAATACCTCTGCTTGCTATTCTGCACCTAGATTTAAAAATTTGCACTAATCAAAACCTTTTTTAGGATGAACCTGAATTCAAGAATTCTCAAATCAACACCAGCAAATTGTTAACGATGGAAGATTGTCAATCGGTTTTGTCGTTCATTCGCGAACACGGTTGTCAATTACCCGTTATGGAATCACTCGAACAAGTGAGTATATTAGTTCAGAATTTTTGGCAGAAATTTCCGCAGCAATGAGACCGCCCCCTGAGCAAGCATGGCGGAGTATATTATTCAGAGTAGGCAGCGCGTGATTTTTGCCGCGAGGGCGTTTATAGTAAGCCGAAGAGTGGGTTGGGTTGGATGCAGGCACTGCCGTTCGCGTTTCGTTCCAAGCTTTGGAAGCGAGGTTTTGGCCTGGTACCGTGTCTTGTTTGCTCAAGACTAGGACGAACGACGACAGCGATGGCAATGACGCGGTTGTGCGGCTCGGTTCGACTGTTTGCTCAAAAGGTTGTCGACCGCTTTCCAGCCGGTTTCGCTGGGTCTGCAAGGCGTATCGTGCGCTTTCATTTTCTTCTCTTTTCGTCAAGCTCTCAACAAGCTCTGGCCTTTCGTTGGGCTTATTGCTCTGCCTGAAGAGCGGAGAGAAAGAGAGATAGCAGAGCAGCAGATAGTAGAAGCGATGCCGAAAGCGTCTCATCACGTTGACGAGATCAATTCGTAGGCGAGTCTTGACA
Organism: Discolaimus major; assembly: GCA_034695185.1. Classification (NCBI taxonomy): domain Eukaryota; kingdom Metazoa; phylum Nematoda; class Enoplea; order Dorylaimida; family Qudsianematidae; genus Discolaimus; species Discolaimus major. Next base: position 20,555 of record JAQIWJ010000184.1, read on the forward strand.
GCTTGAATAGTGGAAGTTTGAGGATCGCGATGTACTGACTCGTCGAGTTCAGTTCGGATCCTAAAATAACTTTGCGCGTATTGTATTGAATAGGTCGTACTGTAGGTTGAGATTTTTGGCTACGGAATTGGATTTTGCTAGAATGAGCGATATCTAGGTGGATTTAGGAATTGAGGAGCGATCATTAGAGTTTGCTGATTTGAGTTCCGGCGTTCGTTGTAGGCGTAGTGGGTTAGGTGAAATTGTCAAGTTTTATCCAACTTCCATTTTGGAAGCATGTATTTGCTTTTGATAGTTCTTCGGTCACAGAAACCGAATTGATGCTATTTGGCTGTTAGTCCATTCAGGGCTAGTAGGGGGGAGAAAAGTGAGGACGGGAGAGAGAAAAGAGCGTTTGTATAGGAGAGAGAATGGAGATGTTTGTTGAGTAATCGTTGGTCAAACAGCTGGAGTTTGCTCTAGCTCCTTTTCGCTGGCGTGTAATTGCGATTTAATCTCTGTGCATATTTGCTGTGAACGTTGTCGGCAAATTTACTCATCGAAGGCGGTAATCGCCCGTAGGGCTCGCGAACACGGGCCTTGCTCGTCGTTTGCTGCGGCTGCAAATGTTAGTTTCGCTTTAGCTACGTAGTGGTGATGCTTTTTCTTCGGTAGTTCCTCATCAGTTCTGAATTAGGAGAATTTTCATTGACAATAGTTTGATGTGATCACAATTACGAGGCTAATCAGCTTCGTTTGATTTTGTGGATCATGAAGTTTTATTTATCCTGGCGGTCTCTTGATGTTTTTGACACTTCCTGCGTTTTCAACGCGGCTGATTTTTTGAACTCATGGCTGAGCGAATATACCATAGCTTTGAAGTTGGACTGTTCGTTGGACGCGGATTACTGTAGCCGCTCATGAATGCGGAGCTTTCTCTGCGACGGGACCAGACGCGGAGATTCATTATCAGGATGGAGCAAGCGTGTTTGGTGAATTTTCTCACCACAATGGACTTTAGCATTTAGTGTTGTATGGAGGCTAGGAAGTATTCTAGATATTTCTCGTTCTTGTGTGTGTGGCCTTATTTTGATGTTCAATGCTGCTTTCGAGAAGAGAATAGCGTGGAAATGTGGAAGCCGTCCCAGGCCAAGCTGCCTTAATCAAACAGAGGTCTCAAATTTCGCTGTTCCCCAGCAGTGTCCGCTTTCGTTTGGACGATTGCCTCAATAATTGTGAGTAGCGGAAAGCGAAACCGACCGGGAGAAATCGATGCGTGGCATGCCCTCGGGTCGCTTATTTTCTTCAATCTTAGCTTAATGTAGGAAGGGATGCTTTTGCACTACCTACAGTAATCGTTCACGAGGTCGATCTTTGCATCCCCCACCCCACCGTTAGAATACGTATACTCATTTTAGAGCAAGCATGATAACGAGATCAGCACATCTCGTGCTCTTTCGACGTTAGCGGTACTAGAAGGGGGGTCTAGTCTTGTTCAGTGGCTTATGCGGTGCTTTATTCCCGCAAGCTAGGAACTCATCGAACGGTTTTTAGCGATCAATTTTAATAATGTTTAGTGTTGGGGGCTTTCGACGAGTCGACTCCGGCAGCCTCCTCCTTCGCTCGAGGCCACTACTATTGGTGGAAATACGTAGAAACCTGGCTGGCTAGCTAGGCCAGGAAGGAAGGGAGGATTGTTTTTACTCGAGGCTGCTAGAGCGGTTACAGTATGCCATCTTTTGGCTGCTAGACAGTCAATGTTGTCGGCGTTTTTGGATAGGAATTGAGAACTGAGGCGACGGAGGTGGTCTGGGTTCGTTCCGGTGGTGGTCGTTGTCGTTTTCGTCGTAGTAGAATAAACAGAGCACCTTTTGGGGGGAGGTGACCTGTTGTCTCCAGCACTTATGCAAACATGGAACGAGGTTGAGGCTTGGTGCTATGCGACAGGTTTTTCCTTTCGGGGTCCAGACGAGTGGTGTTTACTTTGACCAAGCCAAAGCTCTGGCTGGCTCCGTTTTCCGTCTACGTACAATGCACGCAAGGTTGGAAAATTTTTCCAAAATACATCCTTTTGAAGAGAAAAAACGTGAACGGATATTATGCTTAAAATGAATGTCCTACTTTGCGCTCGAGCAAAAAGCAAGCACGCGAGAATGCTTTTATTCTCGGGGTTTCGCATATCCGATTTTAGAACATTTTTGCGAGGGCTTAGGAAAGCGTGATCTATGCGCATGCAAGCGAGACAAGAATAGAAATACATGGCCTAGCATAGAAGACGCGGGGGGGGGCTACAGTAATCCCATTGTGATGAACTGCGTACAATACTGTATTAATAAAAGGGGTTTTTTCAGGACCATGTTCGACCTTCGTCGATCAGACCATTTACGCGAGATGTTGGCACGGATGCGAGAAAGTGCGATGATGAGGAGGAAGGGTATGTACGTTTTAAATAGAACAATTATCCCCTTTCATGAGGAGACTCCCAGGGTCGGGCAATTGAGCAGAGCACCGAACTGGGTGGTCTAGGTTTGTTTTCGGGCTTAGCTGGTTTTAGTCAAATATGTCCAATGTTTGCACAGAGATTTTGGGCATTGGCCTCTCTTTTCATTCTGTTCTTTGGTGGGCGGAAGGAAGAAGGGCAATCGGCCGAGTCATATCCTGTGCTAAAAACAAAGCAAATGATCGACGAGTCAATCAACACAGAATAAGCTAGCCTTGCTGCCCCAGGGTCTTGAAGCTGCGCAGAGCATTTTCTAATTGTCTGAAGTGAATGATAATCATGCATTCTCATTTCAGGAATCATCAACTCGAGCTTGCATTATCCAATGCCAATCGTGAACTGATCATCGACAACGCGAATCTGCGTGAAGCGTTGGACGAGTCTCAATCCAAATATCAACAACTCGACGATGAATACAATCGATTGCGGCTGGAATTGGAGAATCTGAAAGCACGCAACGTCGCGTCGTTGGAAGACGAGAATTCGCGTTTGCAAACCGAAGTGGAGAAATTGAAACGACGTTACGAGCAAACGGAAGCCAAATGGGAACGCGAGGCGTACGAATTGCGAGCCAAATATCAAGCCGCCGACGAGGAGAACTTTCGATTAGCCGAAGAATTGCAAGGATTGAAACGGCAATTGGCTCGTCAGTCGACCGATACCGCACGCGAGGATGAGTTGGCCAATTTGAGCGAACGCGTGAAGGCGTTGATGGAGGAGAACAAGCAATTGGTGACCAAGAATGAAGAGTAAGCCTTTGCATTGTCAGCGTATGAAACAACTGGATAACTGAAACGGTTACTTTCAGATTGAAACGATTGGTCACGGTGCTACGTCGAAAATGCAGTGCTGCGGTCAACGGTGGTGCAACAACGTCCAAATAAATCCCATGATCACCGCGTCGACGATCGAATGAACGACGTACGAATTCGCATTTTTACGATGATGGCTCATTTTTTGGTCAAGGCGTGAATCGCTTTTCCCCCATCTTTTTATTGTTCTACTCATTTATGGCTAAGGTTTTTATGCCCCGGAGGAGGATGCGTGCTATTAGCGCAATTTTTATGTTCCATGGCTGGGGCTGGGCCTTTTCTTCTATTTATTATACTCTCAGAGACCCGTATTGTTGTATGTACGATTTCGATGCCCCCTCCCTCCTAGTACACACGAGCGTTCATTTTTGGTGCTGAGATTGAGACATGGTTCTATATTTGGGTATATATATTCCGTGGTGTTTTTTCTCTCCTTGGATGGAATGAACGAAATATACTGGGATCTTTTCTCATTCGTGTCTGCTCATTTTGCGTGCACTGCGAATATCCAGGTGCAGTCATGACCGAAAGAACAATAGGCCATTAGAGGCCAACCCCACAATTGGCATATGCACGTGCGTTCAATATTCATGCACGCCCCGAGGCCATTATCATTTCTCTGGCCATGATGAAAACATCTGTACGCAATCGAAAAAATTAGGCGTGAATCGATCCAAGAAGGCATAATAGGCACTGATCATCTTATTCAGTACAAACAAACGAAAAACTTTCGCTCTCAAATTACTGATTAAATATTTATCCTATAAACATGACCCCCCTCACAATTCGAGTATGTAATAGCCAAAAAAAAACATTCTAACACGAAGATTTTCGACTGTACAGACAAAAAGTGCAAATTTCAGCCGATTGCACTGCACATACAACAATCAACTTGGTCCCATCATATACCCAAAATGTACACGATAAGCAAAAATATAAACGCTCACAAAAAAACACACGTACAATCGATTTACGAGCATACCTTAGATTACTGTACACTAATTTGGCACGTTTTGCTCGAAATGGTATCTCACCTATGGCCAATATGCCTCCGACTTATACGCCGAGACAAAAAAGGGTGTTTCTGAATTCACACACCCATCATATCCCCACGCATGAATCATTCACCTACCGTATGAAATTTCAATAATAATAACTAAAATTCCATAAATGCACTCATCCCGTATGCAATTCATATTGGTGAATGCACGAATGTCCAGAGATATAGTACGTGTATATTTAAAGTCATAAATTTGCCGCCGATCCTGGATTACTGGACGAATATAACGTATGATAATATCCACCGCCGACGCCTAAATCCCCGGCGGATGCTGGATTGCCTCCCGTGGCCATGGATGATCCCAATTGCGACATCATCGGACTCAACGCACCGTACGAAGGGTGTTGATGATGATGCGATTGATGATGATGGTGATGCGAAGGCTGCATATTGGCCGGCGCGTGCGTATAATATCCCGATCCGACGTAATCCGTAGCGACGGCGTTTTTCGAGGAATCGATCAAACTAGTGATGCTGAACGGATGCGGAAACGCCGCTTGATGCTGACCGAACGCGTCGGCCATTCCACCGTATGGCGAGAAGTAAGGCGGTTGGTGATGTAAATGATGAGCGGCTTGATGCGGATGCTGACCGCCGATTAATCCAGCTTGGCCGTAACTAATCACTGATGCCGGTTGACCCAGGCCCAGATCGTGCGATCCGGGCGCTAAACGTATGTCCGGTTTAATATCCAAGACGTTCTTCAACGATTGCTGCTGTTGTTGTTGCGATTGACCGTCGCTGGATGGTCGAACTAAATTCCCGCTCTCATCCGTCCCACCGCCGACGCCGCCGCTATTCTTGCCGTGCGAATCGTTTGCGCAGGCATCCGACGTGCTCATGATCACCGTTTGACTTTCCGACATCTGCAAGCGAATGGAAACAGTTTTTATTATGTTTAACATTCTCCGCTTTGTTTGACATTGGGCAGGGGGAATTGAGCTGAGTCAACTCAAAATCATATGTTCCACGTTTAGAACCAGTAGACGACCCAATCCGTCCAGACGAACCACTCCCACATTTGCGGATGTGATTTGTTAACGAGGAGGACCCACATGGAGGAATGATAGGCGAATTGGATCAATACAATCACCACTTACCCTGGATTTGCGTTCATCTTGATTCGACGGCGCATGATCGAGTCCGTTCTGCGAATCGTCGCTAATATTACCGCAACGTTGATCATCGGATTGTTCGTGATCGCTTTGCGAAGTCGAATGTTCGCCTTTGACGCTTTTACTGGACGATCGACCGTTGCAATCTTTCTTCGAGTCCACTTTGAATCGCTTTTGACGACGTAAATAACATCCGTTCTCGAACATATTCCCGCATTCGCCGTGCAATGTCCAGAAACTTCCTTTGCCCGGTTTATCCGGCGTCCGAGGGACTTTGACGAAACAATCGTTGAACGATAAACTGTGGCGGATCGAATTCTGCCAACGTTGTTGATTCTGACGATAATATGGGAATAGATCCATGATGAATTGATAAATCTCGCTCAACGTTAACATCTTGTTGGCCGATTGTTGAATGGCCATCGTGATCAATGAAATATACGAATACGGCGGTTTGGCGTGCGTATAACTGCGCCTGCGAAGAGGAAAAGCGCATTTTGTCGGGTATACTGTAACCGCTCGGAGGGACCTTACCTGTAAGCTTTATCGTTTCTCCTTTGAGCCATAGCGGCGGCGGCTGCTGCGGCGGATGTAGCCGAATTGGCGGCCGATGAACCGCCGGTGGGTTGAGAATTCATATTCGGTTGTCCGTTCCTGCCCAGGGGGCTAATTAATTCCGATCCGGATACGGTGGACGTTGAGGATGGGATTCCGATCGAGACGGGTACCGATCCGATATTGGCCATACTACCGTAACTATTCATGACGGACGATGATCCGAGCGTTGAATTCATACCGGAGAACGCGGGCATACTGGCGTAAGTGGTGGAAAGTCCGCTAGGATTCATGCCGCCCAAATTGGAGCCCGGATATGAGCCTAATCCGCTTTGACCACCGTAAACGCTGGAGGCGGCCAACGCGGCCGAATTTCCGTACGGATCGCCCGTCGGACAATCGTAAGCCGGATGTAATAGCATCTGAAAAAAGAAGACGGGACAAATTAGTTCGCGTCTTGTTTAGTCGCATCTCGAGTAGATGCTTCTTTTTCAAATGCAAATATCAAGGCTGTTCAAAGATTAGAATAAATCTTCTACTAACCGAGAATGGTGGAATGCGATTATCCTGGGCGGTCATTGTTTTTTTCCCTCGTCTTTAATTAATCCACTCGGATCGGTCGGAGATCGGGGCGGGGGGTGGTTATTCCAATAAAAGGGCAATCGAGTAGAGATGATCTTCGTAATGATCAATATTGGCAGGGTGAAAATCGTTTTCGCCCAGGTGGGGGTGGGTACACAAAGTTTGTTGATTAAGCCAACAAGCCAGAGTTTGCCTGGACAACAGTAAGACAAACGCAATCCTATCAAGGCACACGCGTAAACGTCTCCTCCATACGACCGAGACCAGAAACGAGTATGTATAATATGAGAGAAAACGTACTGGGCCCTCTCGGCGAATACGACGCACCGCAGGCTGCCTAAATGTCAATATTGCTTTAGCAGTCGTTCTTTAGTTTTATCTACAGTCCCCTCCATCGGCCCCCAGTAGAACACGCCTCCTTCCACACAAACCGGCGTTCACCCGTTCCCCACGAAGGCCAATCCGAAACACCGGTTTCCTACGACGACCAATCAGGCGAGTCACGCGACCTAGGAGGCGGAGCTTCGGATACCGCACCGGCTCGGTACTGTACGCCGTCTAGCGGCCGTTCGAGAAAACCAGCCTTCGCATTCCAGTTCGTCCGGTTTTTCCCAATGGAAAGGAAATGGGAGAGAACAGGAAATGATGATAACCGATTATACGAACACCTCCGCATTCACCTGGCTGATTCATTGGCAAAAACAGGCGAAACGTTGAGCTATGAATTTCGTAAGGTGGGTGGGTGGGTAATTTTACGATCAAATTTATATGGCCACGTTCTTGAATGAGATTTCTTTGAACACCTGATTTGCACTATTATTGAAACACCTTTTTTCTCAATGGAATGACTGATGGGGTCGAAAATCCCATATCCTATAATCCTGTTTTTGCCCATTTCTGGTCTTTACACGTGGATGGATGGAGACCGATGGATGTATTTTTTTATGTTCATCCAAGGCAAGCATCATAAAACTGGCCCTATTCAATGTTCTTATCAGCGGATACGGACTTAGAGGCGCCATTGTACGAATATAATGCGGGTCAAATCGCGTCTTCCTCTCACCGGAGACGAATTTCCGACCATTTTGTCATACTGTAGTTTCCATGTAAAGGCATTTTAAATGCTAAATTCTCAAAATTCACTTCTTCAGTATCCTTCGCAGCGTAGTCATCGTAAGCGAAGAATGTGATTTTACGTAAGGGAAAATGGGCGTATATTTTGCGCGAGTAAAATAGCAATATAAATTCACTGGGAAATATTCAATGGCGTTTCACGCACCATTCGCCCTCGGGGCAAAAACGTGCGTTCAATTGTGCAGGTGTGATTTGCACAGGAAAATGGGTCCATTCATAAGAATTCAGCAAGTGTGCTGGCGCATCCGCCTCGTATTTTTACACCTTCGACCTCCGTCATTGATGCTTTTTTACGCTGTCTTCCAGAGGAAGACGTTTTCACGGAAAAGTGGTATATTCATTTTACAAGAATGAATTCGCATCGACCGCCTTTTTGGATCGTGAATGGAAAAATAGTACGCACGTTTGTATCGTTTGGGAAGGAGATACGCTCCGGGCATTCCACCAGGAGCCTTGGTTCAATGAACGTGAAATATGAATAATATGATTTCTTCAAATGTACGATCCGAATTGGATTGTAAAATTTGGGATTGCCTATTACCATACTAAACAATTTTGATAGCTAACCGAAAAAACGATTTAGCAAAATATAAAATTGCACCTATTTTCTGTACCCAATAATACAGATGCCGGTTCAGCAGAAATCCGGAAGACTGATCCAATAAATGGATTTCACACATGTGCAGAATTTTTTAGCATTACGTTTTTCCTGTTGATTGATGTCAGAACTATACGTAGCAAATCAAATCAGAATTTTTCAACGCTTCTTTGGCCGAAAAATCGGTCAATAAATCGCATGTAATGATTTTTTCCATACAGCCGATAATGCTCTATCGATTGATCATACTCCGATCAGCCACAAATCGATTTTCTGATCAAATTCGTCAATATTGATTTCTCGTCAAAATAAACGACGCTATCGTGTTCAACGTAGTTAGTTGTACCGGAAAATGTGCTTCGTGATCAATATCTCAGTCGATAACCATGATCAGAATACATTTATCTGTACAATCATTCATGCTCCATCTAATTATCGCGTCAAAATCGGTCAATGATCGATATTCATGGAATCGATCATTTTGATCGGTTTATCGATTCCCTATCATACATCAAAATAAATGCGATTTTTGGAATAAGCGTAGCTAATATAACCAGCACCTTTATATCGTGAATTTTCCATGAAAGAAAAGCTTAAAAGCGCGTCTGAAAATCTTGGATTTTTAGCGGTTACAGTATTCCTGCGATTTTCAATGAAAAGCTTCCTTTCCTCGTGTGTACTACAGTAATCCGCGATTTCAAACTTCATTTGACTCCGCGCATCAATTGTCATAAGTAGTGTTGTCTGCTGCGCCCGCTGCAAAATCCTAAACATCGAAAAACTGGAATTTTTAATCAGGCATTCCTTTTAGATACCAACTTATCGGCCGGTTATCAACCGTTTACATGATCAACGATTACGCCTCTATCGTCATGGATATTCTTGGATGCGTCTCGACACGTTTGCCATTTTTCGTGTATTGAATGTGGCTTTATGCGTG
>JAQIWJ010000185.1:0-29711 GCA_034695185.1 Discolaimus major
GGTGTAAAGAAAGCATAAACGCTTTTGCAAATTCAAATTCCCGCGCTACATTGCTCCCGCGATGCGCAGGTTTCCATACCGTTGCACTTATACAACCCAGGCTTCGTCTGCTGGACCAGGGCTGCCGGAAATGGTCGAATAATTTTTCTGCCGAGGCTCCCTCGAGCACACTTTCGGATTCTTATGACAAGCCGGATCTTCTTATGACACGATGAGCGGGACCGGGTTTCCATCCACAATGTATTCTATGGTCAATTTGAATTTTGCGGGGACGGAGAAGCTGTTTCGGGTTGCGGAGTGCGGGTTTAATAATTGTCTTTCATCGAAATTCTAAAAAATTCATCATTTTCTGAAATAATTTCGATGGAGAAAGAAGTGCAAGCTGCTGTCAGCGCTTTGGGCTGTTTGGAGGGCGAGAATTACGAGAAGGAACCGGATTGCCATGGTAAGAATGCATTTTTAGAATTTATAAAACTCAGAAATAATTAATTTCCTAAAAATGGTGGTTTTATTTCAGAAACCATCAAAGATTTGATCCGTTATTTGCGTCGTGATACGGATACATCATCGTACAATGTTCGACGTCAATTACTTTCGTTGAATGTGATGGAAAATGATCTTATTCCGATTATTCGAACGTATTCAGAAAATGCGGAATTATTCGAGAATTGTCTCAAGTAAGTATACAGTCATTTCTGATTTATTTCGAAGTAATCGCGAAGTTTACATTTCAGGCTATTGATCAATTTAACGCAGCCGATTGGCGTGAAGAAAAGCAATGAAATTGCCGAAGCGGAAGTTGCGGAGAAATCGTCGGAAATTCTCTCGCATCGGCTTCGGGTGATCAGCGATCTGAAAAGGACCAAACGCTCGCTCGCCGATGAGAAATTCTTCACAATATTAACGGCTAAATTAACGAAGCTCTTGAATTTGGTAAGGATTTTATGCTTTTTCAAATTGCTGCGTTTCTAATGGCCTTAATTTCAGGATTGGGAACACCGCCAAGAAGAAGATCGGATCTTGATCGAACGGATTTTGATTCTGATTCGAAATATTCTACACATTCCACCGCCCGATGAAGATTTCTTGGAGAAAAGTTCGCTGAATTTGACTACGCATGATCAGATTATATGGTAAGTGAGAAATCAAGCCTCAATCCTGGTCTAAAATCGCCGTTTTTCTTTCAGGTCAATGCACAACGCGAAATTGGACGATCTCGTCTTGGATTTGGCTTGCAACGAGGGCCATCGAGAGTACCACGTCTACGTGCTGGAGATTATTTGCTTACTTCTGCGTCAACATGTAAGTCGCTTGCTTGCTTCATTTGCCTAATTGCAAACGGATCCATTTCAGGCGCCGGAAGTTCTGACTTCCGCCGGCGTCGATCAAAATCCGGATCAAATCCGTCGCGAGCAGAAAGAATTGGCCAGTATGCATGAGAGAGAAGCGTCCAAAATCAATAAAATACGACGTGCAACTGGAAGGTATGTATGCGCTTTGCCGTATCGGTGGCAATCCTAAAAGATAAAAACTTTTTCAGACCAACCACATTCTCTGGATCGTATACGGTTTACGGTATGAAAGCGTTGGACGAGACCAAGAATCTGGTATCACCGCGACCCGTTGTCAAGCCGGAGGATTTGTTAATGAATTCCCGAAAGCGTGGCCGAAAGATTCCGAGTAACCGAGCTCCAGCAAAAGAAAGTGTGGCCGATTTATTCGCGGTTTCGACACCAATCAGCAGCGGCCGATCGCGTTTGGAAATTCGCCTGGCTTTGAAAGAGCTCTGTCGCCGATTCTGCGAAATTGGATACAACAAATTCATGCATTCTATTCAATACGCATTGGAACGACGCGACGCGGCAGCCGACGGCGGTTCAAGATATCACTTCTGGTGGCTTATGCGATATTGCACCGCGTTCGTACGTTACGACAACGGTGGTCAAGGCGAATTATTGAACTGGAAATACGTCGGTGAAACTATGTCGTTGCACTGCCTCCACGATGCCCAAACGCAATTGGAAGAATGCCTGGATTTTATTAAAATGGAGAAGAAGGAGGCCAGGCAATGGGGACGAAAGTAAGGTTTGTACTTTTGCATCAAACTCCATGATCATAATATCCTATTTCAGGGCTCACATGATCCTCGGAGCGTATCGCGAATTGTTGGCCATGATGCAGAAGATGGAGAAAAGCAAAGACAACGACGCTATTGATGCAGCGTTGGAGCTGAAACGTAAGTGGGTTTATGTCAGTTAATGGCAGCCTTGTAATTCGATGCTTATTTTCAGGAACGATATTTTACGTCATGGAATATCGAGAGCTGCTGATTTCGCTATTGAAAAAGTTCAACCCTGCAGTATTCACCAAGTAAGGTCTTGCTGTGAATTATGTTAGCGTGATACTAAAAGTGTCTTGTTTCAGGACATTCCTGAAAGATCTCGTGGAAACAACTCATATTTATCTCAAAGCCTTGGAATCGCATTGCCTGATCGACGACCAGCTGAAAGTGCAACAGAAACGCAAACGGAGGCGTCAGCCAGCGAAGAAGACCAACGAGCAAGTTGTGGAACAGCAGCAAGAAGAACCGAAAGGTCCGGAGGGATTGACCGAAGAAGAAATAAAGATTCGATTGGAAGAAAGGTGGCAAAATTTGGCCGACGACCTGTCCACGTTATTGCAAAAGGCGGACAACGATCCAGGATTGCTACCAAAGGACGTTATTCCATTCGACTCGGTGGCCGACCATGGCTTTGATGAGAAGTAAGTAGTGCTCATGTTTGGATTTTCATTTTTTCTATATGACTGGCAATGGTTGCAAGACATAAATTTTCAGGGTCGTGGCACAAATTCGGATTCAAAATGCAATTAAATCTCAAGATTTTTCGAAAGCGGTGGCGTTGCTTCGAGTTTCGATCCAAATATGGCCAGAAGAAACCACCTTGTTTGGACTACCGGACTTCTCGGCGCCGGAAGATGATTTCCTATTATTGCGCAATATATTCTTCAAGGAGATGCCAGGTATGCATTGTTGTTGCAGTCATTTGCAATTAACTGAGAGCCGGTTTGTTTCAGTGGTTCCTGGTGAGAACGACAAAGCAGAAGAATCGAAAGAAAGCAAGGACGAGGATGCCGACGCTAGTGATCAAGGTGTTCAAGAATTGGCCAATGGTGACAAAGATGATTCGGACGCGAGCAGTGAAGGCTGCATCACCACCGAAGTGCAATTTTCGTTCAACCAATATGTCCAGAGGTATGGATTGATTATGAAGCTAATGGCTGATATCTACAAGTATATGCGTTTCAGGTATGCTCACAGCGACATTCTTCGATGGTACGTCATGCTGCTGGCCGATTTCGAATCGAATACTGCTCAATTGAATCATTGCCTTACGAAAATGATGCACCGAGTTGCTTACGACCTGAAATTGGCTCCAATGCTTTATCAAGCTCGACTATTTCGCGTCTTCCAAAAGCTGCTCAATAGCACAAGCTTCGCGAATTCTCCAGGTGCTAAGGTATAGTGAAAATTTTATATTGGCATCATCAATCTAATCATGATTATTTCAGGAGCTCGAGATATTCGCAAAGTATTTACTATCCGGATTCTTCGTCAAAGCGGCCACGGACAAGAATGTACTGGTCGAGATTCTGTTCTGGAAAGATTTCAAAGGAGCATTTGAGATTGATCACGGATATGGCAGCTATGCGGGAAGGGAAAGTAAGTAATACTTTAGTGTTCATTCATGGCATGATTTACAAATCCTTCATTTTAGATCCGAAATCAAAGAAGAAACGGCAGAAAAAGAAGAATAATGGCCACATCATTGAATCCCCGTCAAATTCCGAACCCGAGATCGATATGGATATGGATACCGAATTCCGAGCATCAACACCACGTCCGGATGGCAGATCACATCGTAGACTTACAGCCGAATCCTTGGACGATAAATTGCTGAAAGAAGCGTCGCGTATTGAACGAGATATGGTCAATGCGAAGAAGCCACAGCCGAGCGTCAAACGAAAACGGCAACGAAAGAATACACCAGCAACCACAGCTGATATTCAGCCGGATGAAAGCGTCATCAAATTCGTCAGAAATGTGGTGGATGAATTATGGCCCGATGAACGTGGAAATGGAAGCGACGATAGCCTTTTGGATGGCATGCTGTGGCCGGACGACAGTCCAGAACATCATGAAAAGGATCCAAGCAGCGATTTGGATGCGTCTCCAACTACAGCAAGGAAAAAGAGAAGAGGTATGGTCATAAGTAGTGATGATGAAGATATTTGATCACGAGTTCAGTCGCATGATTTCCATGCATTCTTAGTTGACAACGCAAATAACGTGCGACCAGGTAAACTTCAGCATTGAAAAGGCGTGTTTTTTTGAATCGAACAAGGCCTCAGGTGCCTTTGTACTTGATGAACTGTCAAGATAGATATTGGTGAAGATGTTCTGACCTCTTGCACCAAATTCGTTCAATCATAAAATCGCACGACCCAGTATGGGGCGTTTATTGCTTCTAACTGAAGGCACTGCTGGCCTTTACCTTTTTAAATTCTATTCACGTCGTTTAAATTTAAATGCATAAATGAAAAGTGCCTCAAATTGACCTATACAAAGGGCCACGATGTCGTCATAAATTCATGTCAATTGTGGCCTAGTTTTCGAATATTTATACACAGCCCTTTGATGCGTAGAATTCAAAAATTGATCTATCCAGAAGTGATCATGGGTGTGGAGAGTGCGAAAATCGCTGCTTACGTTGCGGTCAGTTTGAGCGCATTGGCCATTACAGTATGCCTAATCATGGTCCCGTTGATGTACCAACAATTGAACGATCTTCGAGAAGATCTGAAATCGCAATTGAACGAAGAATCGGAATTCGCTGGCGAAATTCATCGAGACTTGAGTATACACGAAGATATTTCACGAATTCAACATTCGGAGAATAAATTCAAACATTTCGATTACAGTATGGCCGAGGTGTTTAGTAAACAAAAACGCCAAGCTTCGTATGCTAATAAAGGCGGATGCAGTAAGTGGGTGGAGGAATGGTTCAAATGCTTCGTCAAGGCGGAGAGCCCGCGGTTCGATCCCCACTGGGGTCGAGTTCTTTTGCTTTTCTAAATAAGCCGTATTTTAGATTGTGCTGCTGGACCACCGGCCAATAAATGTCCACCTGGTTCGAAAGGACCCCCGGGTGAACCCGGTATGGATGGAATGCCAGGCATGAATGGGGATCCTGTAAGCAATGCATCACTTCTGTCAGACCGGAAATGACCAATGGGCATTTTTCAGGGTAAAACGGGTTTGGATGGTATGACACCACCGGAACTGACGGAAGATAAATGTCCGAAATGTCCACCACCGCCTCCGGGTCCTCCTGGACCGCCTGGACCGCCAGTAAGACCCAATGAAGCTTTCTGATTCAATGCTGACCAGTCAATTTTCAGGGTCCGGCTGGTCAGAAAGGCGAACCATCGCCACCAGTACCACGTAAGCTATGACTGATGTCATAAATGCACGCTGACCATGGTCGTTTTTAGCTGTTCCACCAGGAAAGCAAGGTCCACCAGGCCCAACTGGACCTCCTGGACCACCTGGACCAGATGTAAGTGGTCATATTCAATTTACAGTATACTAATTCTGAGCCTATTTCAGGGTAAACCAGGCGATAAAGGACCGGTTGGCACTGATTTCGCATTGCTGAAAAGTCAACGAGGTCCGAAAGGACCACCAGGCCCAGCTGGACCACCGGTATGTACTGGTCATTTTCGTATTTGGCGAGATTAAAAATTGACCCTTTTTCAGGGACCAAAAGGACCCAATGGTGCGCCTGCACCTGCAGGACCGAGTGGACCTGGTCCGAATGGACCACCAGTAAGCATTGTATGATTTCAAATTACGCCCATATTAATTGCGCAATTTTCAGGGTCCACCCGGACCGCCAGGAAAAGACGGTCAAACAGGTCAACCTGGACCACAAGGCGGACCTGGGAAACCAGGAGAAGATGCCAAATATTGCACTTGTCCAAAACGTGCAGCCGCTCAAGCAGCATTGGCGTGAAAATATCGATCGATCACGTGATCTGCGATAAATCATGATCGATTGCGCAATATGTGATTTCGTATCTGTGATCATGCCTATATCCAATTCGTGCAGCCATTTTTTGGCCTTATTCTCTGCTAAACCAATTTGAGCTTGAAAATAGCTTTGGCTTCTAAACTACTTACTTCAAAGTATTGATTCCAATTTCGAGAGCATCCAGAGACCACTTTCTCTGTGAATGTCTTGTAAAGTTGAGAGACTTTTTCGGCGTCTGACTGAACCTCGAATGGGGGCTAGAACTTTGAAACAATGATTATGCTTTGGGTTTGGATAATATTGCATTTTGAATCTGGTATGGCTTTGCTTGCCAAAATGACCCCTGCGGGGTCATCTCAAAATTGCATCAATGCAAATTTAGCAGAGTCAAGAATTGCTGATTTTTCAGCATATTCCCTTCGATGTTATCATTGCACTGGTTTCCAAATGAACGAAAATGAATGCATAAAACAGATCACGTGCGATGATCCTATAAATTATTACTGTAGCATATGGATGGATAAAATTGGTACGATTTTTGATCAGAATCATGCATCACAGCGAAGCTGTGATTTGCTGACCCTTCATGGGTCAGAGACCCATGTCACAAGCATGCCTGTGACATGTCATTTTCAGGCACCACCGGAGTGAAAATAGTCGGCGGATGCGTCCAAAAAGGCACGCACCTGGATCTGGAATTCGGATCGATGAATACGTGCATCAACAATCAACGTCATAAAATGTGCATATGCAATCGGGATTTATGCAATTCAGTCGTAAGCAAATTCTTAAATTATACTGATCATCGTAATCGATCTCATCCATTTTCTGCTGATTTACATAAATTACCCAAGGTTTGACCCATTTTTCGGCAAAAAACTGCCTCCATGAAGGGATTTAGAAAATCTGAATTTTCCTCGAGTATCATGCATTTTGAGTGATCGATTCTTCGCTTCTACCGCGTGAATAGAGGAGATGTTGACACGTTTTTCTATACATTCGACAATTCTCTTGCAAAAATAGAATGCGATTATTATCAATAATTTTCCAAATTGGCTATACAAATGGGCGTATATGATATTTCTAATCAGGTTTTGAAATACGCATTCTAAAACAAAATGAATGACGCCACGATGTTCAGCGTGTAAAAGTATCCTAGAGAATATACTTTCAATGCATTTACCATGTAAATTATCGATTTCGAAATTTTGAATTTTGCCTATCCTTTACACAGGATAATTTGATCAAATGATTTTTTGCATAGAATTAACTATATATGGCACGTGGGTATATTTTTCTGGACAACCAAGCACGGGTAATCGATTGGCGTTGTCAAAATCGAGCTATCACCTCCCTATAGAAAATTGATCATTTTGATCAAATCCCCGAATATCGATCGTATGCCGAAATAAACGTGATTTTTAGAATCAGCGCGTGAATCTGATCTGGAAAATGTGCGTTTCGTTCATTAATCACACGTATTAAGAATTTCAAATTTTCAAATTGCCTATCATCCTCCCGCACATATTTTTATCAAGAACTTTTCTCTGATAGCGCGGATACAGGATTCATATGGGTGTGTTTTCTTATACATTCGATCATGCTCTATCCATTGATCACAGTCTGATCACTTGGAAATCGATACTTCAAAAATCGATACTTGTGATCAAGTTTCTAAATATTGATCCGACGTCGAAACGAATGTGATTTTTGTGATCAGCATGTTTATCCGACCAAGAAAATGCCCTTTTCAACCATAAATAACCTTTGAATGGAATTTCGAAATTTTGAATTTTGCTATCCTTCCAGCACGTATATGATTTTGATCAAGAAAATTTCTTTGAAAACGCAGATACTGGAATCATGTGTGGGTGGTTCCCTATAAGATTGATTGCGCAATGAAGGCATACTGTAATACAATGGGGGATTTCCAAATCTAGAATGCAAATTTATGAAAATGAATCAATACGCATTCTGTCCACATTTGCAGGATCTCATATTTTCGAATGGATCAAATATTTCAAGATTATCGATTCCCATAATGATCGTATGGATATTCTCGATGTATATATATTATTTATATAACGTAAAAATATACTATACTATTTACATTTGAAATGGAATCCGTCGTATTATCCCGTGGACTCAATTACAAAACGTTGTAATGGTCGAGTGAGATTTTTCCCCCTTTAGAAAATCCCAAATGTAAACGTTTTACCCCCCCCCCCCGAAAATCCAGTTCAATATTTTCACACACGGTACGAAAAGCGCTCGATACAGCTCTTATATACGTAAATCGTGACGTCAAAATTTCTAATCTCCACCGCCCCTTCTTATGTAATCACTACTGCATAAATCGATGGTCACTCGCGTTGACCGATGGTCAGCGTGTGATTTTGCAATGGTCAGCGTATGAATTTGAGCAAATGGTCCGAGCCTGTTGTTTGTTGAAGACGGGAAGCAGTGACCAGTGGTCATTCCGATACCTCGGATGGATAAGCCTCGAGAACGTCGTCCGGGCACGTACAGTAATCACAGCCGTGACGTTGTATTCGAATATTTTCGTATACTTGAGGAAATTGGCCTGGAATTTTCCTATTCCAAGTACTTGATTTTGAAAAATTTGAACTCGAAAATCATGATTCCGCCTGATTTCCAGCCTTTCTTATCATCCGGATAAATTTCCCATGTATAATCGACCATAGTGTATCTAATGGTGATGACAAAATCGACTGATCACGCTTATTTCAAAAATCGATATTTCCCATCAATTTTGGAAATATCGATAATTCGCGAATACTGATTGTACCATCGAAATCAGCGTAATCGATTATACTAAATTTGAAATTTAGCCTCCGTTTTTGGCTATTGGAAGCGATTTGAATAGATGCACGCGGTTACAGTATGCCCGATCTCGGTTGCACCAGCTTTTGTGCCATTTTGCACGAAATTTTTGATCAGTCTTTTTTTAAGCATGAAAACTCGGAGGTGGTCCCTGCGAATGCGTGTTTGTTAGCTTTTATCATTCGATGAAGTCTGGATGGATAGACCCTTCTCCACATTTGGCACGCCAGTCGGTCGGCCGTGGATGTCTAGTAGCTAGTACTTCTGTAGAAAAACAGTTTTCCACTGTACGAATATCGGCGCCTACTAAGGTAGCTTGTATTTTTCAATACCCAACTGTCCAGTCGACTTGTATTTCGAAAATGGACTTGTGTCTGGGACTAGTTGGTATTTAGAAAATATTGGCCTCTGGTATATACGTCTATATCGAAAAATGCAATCATCTCAGAAGTTCATTTTTGGCTACGTCTCAACCAACTATACACGCATGCGGGATAGTATTAAAAAAAGCTTTTTTCGAAAGGCCTCTTTTCCTATGTATAGCAGCTTGGAGGAGGATTGGAATTTTACTAAACCATACCCCCGTTTATGATTTTCCATACAGGACGGAGGATGGGGAAATTTCGCAAGTATTTACGAGGGTTTTTGAGAGCTGATTTTGTGGCTAGAGTATAAATATTTTGGCTGGAACATTCCATGAAGAATCTGTCCATGTAAAATTTCGCTCGATTGCGTAAACGGGTTGGGATTTTTATATCCTCTCGTTTGCATCGTCAAATTCGCATCATGACTTTTCTCATTTTTATGACCACCTATTGTCTGCTTCCCATGGACTTTCAGTTGACATTTTTCGAGTGTGGGTGTCTCCTCGTGCGATTTTCACGATCCATGACACCCCCAGAGCGAGCAGAGCCAGTGGGAGACGGTGGGAAAAATGCTTTATGAGATTCTTCGATATTGGATCAACAAGAGCCCCCTCGAAATCCGCATTAGCTGAACTTGACTTTTGATTTTTTACTGCGAAGAATCAGGATATTCGGTTTGGGTGAAAAAAACCTTCCTGGCGAAATTCGGCGCCTTCGAGTCGAGATACAACAAAAGGGCTGATGTTATTCACATTTCCCGGCGTCTGTCAATACTTCTCTGTCCATTAGCCGACCTACTGTACCCTCGCTTAGCTTCTTTAGCCCAAGCCCAGTAGCGGAAATATGCGGATTTCGCAGCTAAGGAACTAGTTTTCTTATTCTTTCCAAATAATATCCCCCTTAGCCATGACAGCCAATTCTATTCATACATGTTGATTCAACGATCCCCCTCCCCACCGCTTTTCTCCAACTTAAAAGCCATTGCTTTGACTAAACGTTTAGACAAGGCTGCCACTGGCTCTAAGGGTGTGAAAATAGTTGCCGCCCATTTATGGCTAGGGTCTTTTTCGGCTTAGCTACTCATCATTCATCCGTGGCCGTGTTTTTCGGCCTATGACGCCATGGTTTAGCTAGTTGGCATTGGGAAAAAACCGATTCATCTTTCCAATACAGGTGCAATGCGGTGGTACAGGCTTGTATTTTGAGCCAAGAATCCTGGGTGGTCGGCAATTGGCTGTGTTTTGGCATGAATTTTTTGGTCGGATGCTTCTAGATGAAGCTTCATTTTGGAAGCTTTTTTAAAGGCCTGTTTTGCCCTATTCTGTCGGATGCTTCTGACAAGGGAAGCTAGTTAGGTGCCATATTCCAATCCTGCTGAGATATGACTTATTTGAAATGGCTTTTTATGCTGAGCAGGAATTTGATGTTTATTCTTGCTACATTTGCCTCAGTGACCAGTAAATGACCAGTGAAGTAGGCATGCAAATCTCAGCCAAACTGGTCAAGAGGGGCATCAAACCAAAGAGCATGATGCCCTGAACCCGAATCTTGCTTAATTTTTGTGCTACATGTTGCCGCTGACCAGAGAATGACCAAAAACCTGCTTTCTGAATGGTCAATGGTCATTTACTACACAACCAGGCAGCATTTGCAAAAGCTGTTCATAGATTTGGCATCAGCGAATCATTGGCTTTCATTTGATGTGCTTTTTGGTCCATTTGGCTCTGGTCAGGTGTCCAGTTTGCTGGTCATTTCCCAGATGACCAAGCAAATGTAGCATCTAAGAATGCGATTTTCGGATTCAGCATGTCAGACTCTATCAAACAGCACCCTTCCCAACCAGATTCTAATATGGCACCTAACTAGCTTCCCTTGTGAGACCGAGGGTACAAAATTGCGCGATCCCTCACCATGTAATATTTCTCAGGATAACTAGTGATCACGTGCTTATTGAATTCCCAGACGAAATTCGGCCTGGGCCACGCTTGAGCTTTGCATTGCAAACGAATATCCGATCCTTTCGACGCGTACACTTTCTCGTGCACGGCTTCAACGTGAGGCGGATATTGTACGTGCAATTTCACGGTCAACGATTCGCCAGGTTCCACGCCGTTCGAAGCTCTGCACTGATAATTTCCCATATGATGCCTGGTCACTTTGTAAATGGTGAAATTGCTCCTGTGAATTACGGATTCTGAAATGCCAGCGTTTTGCCTGATGCGTCGGATTCAAAAAATCACCAGATTACCCCCAGATCCAACGTCTGGATCGTTAGTGATGATCATTATTGATCTGGTATCTTGATCAGCCGATCGATCAGGCGGACCCGGATCAGCGATTCGACGCCAGGAATATTGCGGAGGCGGCATTCCGTCTGCTAAGCAGAATAGCGTTGCATTTTGACCTTCGTTCACGAACGTATCTTTGGAACTGTGTTCTTTTATGATCACTGGAGGCACTGAAAATTATTTTTCACATGGATTACTGTAGCTGAGACTGCAGAAACAAAATGTGCATTTTTGCAAAGATTTTATGCGTTTTAGCATAGGGGTACTGTAACCGCTAATTGCTTATTCTAAAATTGCGCAATCTCGACTTTTCCGATTCAGCATGCGGACCCCCTCTTTTGTATGCTTCCAATTTAAAAATACGCCTTATTTAGTCGGGTTGAACCGGCTAATTTGGCATGATTCCCACTAGCAAACAAGCAAAATAGCCTGGTAAATGGTGGGAATTCGTGGGTGGTCAAGAAAATGGGAGTAGAATAAAAATGCCTGTGTTTCCATCCGCAGACCCAGTCTCATCCGTTTCCTGAAGCACCATTATATTATTTAGGCATACGCAAAAACAGCCCAGGGCTTCGGTGGGAAGATAATCGTTCGGTGACGACCTCGGACATCCCGTTTTCCGCATTCCCACAAGAGTCTGGACTAAATTGATTTCTATGCATGCGTTTTTCAGCCCTTATGAAAAATATGCAGCAGAAAATGCAAGTGTTTTTAGAAAAATGCATCAGAATGCATGGGTTTTTTGAAAATATGCACAAGTGCACATACGTACCCATGACTTGTAAACTTGCGATTTGGCTAATCGGCGGTACAGAATTCACTTGGCACATGTAAGCACCGGTGTCCTCGTGCTGAACGTTATGAATGCTCAATATGAATGTTTCTTGATTCGGACGTTGCAAGTGATATTTATTCTGCATACTAGCGAATATATTATCGCCCCAACTGATCAGCATCGGTGGATCGGATGCGCGAGAAAATGCGACCTAAAATGCATGTTGATCATTAGGCCCAGAGTCCGCAGGGCTCTGGCATGGGGTCCTAGGACCCCATTGGTCAGCAAAATATTCACCATATTTCTGCCCAGATGTTTAACAACGCATTCAAATTCCACATTGACGCCTGTTCTCACAGTCACGTCTTTCATATCCGATTGGAATTGAGGATTATAAAAACGACCGCAGCCTGAAAAAGGCCATAGTGCAATTTGATATCGCTCTCCTCAATGAACAGGTTCGATTCCCTGACAAGGCATCATAATTTTGCATTTTCCAAAAAAATCGCATACCATCGAAATATTGGCACAGTAAAGTGGGGATAGTGAGAAATGCCGGGAATACTTTATCACCAGCCATTGTGGGATGAGAATGAGTAGACGATTGTGTTGACAGGAAATTATGGAAGAAAACAAGACGAAAACGGGAAGGTGGACCAAAGAGAGGCCAACCGGAACCAGTCTCCTTTTTCCACCGCCTCCTTTGGACAGATGATGAGGGCCGTTTTCTCTCTTCCGAGGCGGTGCCTTTTAAACAAAAACGGTTTATCTTCTCTCGTCTTCAGCTCTTTATGAGATGGAAATGGATGGGGAAAATATAGCATGGGCACACTCTGGATGGGCTAAAGAAGTTTTATCTGAAGAGAGTCATTGCTTTAGGCTAGCCAGCCAACAAGCAACCGTTGACCACATCCCGGATAGCCACCCCTGCGGTGTACTATTGGAGAAAAAGCCATTTTTCCAAAGCTCCCTTTTATGATTGCAGCATAATAAATAATATTCCGAAAGCTCAATTCGTATCTCATCGAATGCAGAAGAAAACGAAGCCGCTTTACGCTTAATAAGCCTCTGAACCTAGGATTGAACCGAGAAGGCCGTGGCTTCACTGATTGCCCAGTAAAGCTAAGGCTGATTACGTTCTCGCCTTTCCAACCCCTCCTTGACTCTCTTCTCAGGGCGAAAATCTCTCAACCCTTCTCGTCAGCTGGAGGCTATGCGTAGAAAAACCGCAGGCCCTATGATTTAATCCTGTAAGTCAATCATCGTTTTCCAGCACGGCATGGAGATGCCAATGAATAGCCTAATTCGGCCACTCCATTTTCGGGCACTGGTTCGTTTTTCAACAGCCATGCTACATTTTTAACGGTTCCGGTTCGAAAAAACTTGTTGTGCACCTCCATTTTTGACACTTTTTATGCGTAGATGGCCTATTTTTGAAAGATCAAAAATCGATCATAAAAAATCAGGTGTATTTTAGTTGCAAAAGTCCAAAACATGTTTGGCTTTTAAAATAGGATTGATTTTTACAGTCATGATTGACATGGAAAAGAGCCACTTTTGGTCGGACCATGACAAGTACTCGATCAGTGGGTCATCAAGTTCTGAGATCAGGAACGGACTTTTAGAGTTACAGTACGCCTTGCATTGATTCTGAATATTGATATGAAAATTGCAAGCAAATTTCAGCCGTTGCAAAAATGCCCAGATCCATCTGATCATGCAAATTTTCATGCGAGACTGCTCTCGCGTGATTAATGAATTTAAAAATCCATCCCGACTTGGCACATTCGACTTTTTAGCCCGAAGCACTGCAAACGAAGCAGCAGGCACCGTTTTCTCACGATTAAGCTCTATCTTCGCGGGGATCAATCCCAATGAAAATCTAAGGCCGATTCTTTGATGTGGCCATAGGCTAATCCCTAAATCGAACCGCCCAGACGGTTAAGCATTTATTTTATTGAGCATCCGAGCGTATTGGAAAATGGGGGCTTTTTTATTGACTCAATTCCAATCCAAGGCCAATGTTTTGCTTTGGACCGTTTTACGTAATACCGTTTTATGCATATGGAAATAGGCCATGCCGTTTCCGCACTAAATCAATGGCGGCCGTGATTTCGTGCTGGGAAGGGTAGTGTGATTGAATAAATATTTCATAATCGTCGCCTTCCTCGTCCCTTATTTATCCATGATCATATTGCTTACTGTTGACGTGAATGATTTCCCAGTAATCGAATATGGATCATGCCAGAATAGGCGCATAAATCAGGGATGCCATTGCGCAATTGGACCTTGGCTGCAGTGGAGCCAAGGCTCAAAGACCCTTGGCTCTTTTCAGACCCCAAAGGCACTAGAAAAACACAGGCAAAAACATTCTTGGAGGACCCAGGGGTCAAAGACCGGGTCTTTTCAGACCCCCACGATGCTTCTTCGAAGCATCCTTAGAAAACAAAGGCAAAAACATTCTTCTCATGAAAGACCAGTTGCCACGAGGTCATTTCCGCTTCAATAAACCCGTGCGGATACAATTCGAATAGTGAATAGCCGATTGGACGCTATTGTTTGATTCTTCGCATATACGCCTCCGTACCCAAAAGCAGGTGTGAAAATGAAGGAACGTTTTGATGATGAGGAAATGGCACCAGGGAATTGGTGAATGAGGCTAGTTAAGAATTCCGAGCAAAGCAATGCCGTGAAAATTATCGCACCGACCAATGTCCAGTCCAGGTAGTAGTATATCGACTTGGTCATGTCTGGCTTATTAGAAATTCGTAAACAAGAAGATCGATGATAGGCAAAACAACAAATAGAATGGTGGTATACTGTAGAATTTTGTTCGCACGGCTAAATTTGAGAATGTAATGCAAAAATTGTGGTCTGGTAACAGGAATCGAACCTGTCCGAAATCAGCCTAGCCTCATCAAGGCATAACTCACTTTTCGATATGAATGTAAGAAATAAAAGCACCACATATAATTTTGATGACCAACTAGTAGCCATACTCGGCCTCTGATGACCAATAGTAATCCACGGACAGTCCTCCATATTGGACAATAACATTCTGATCAGAATAATGCGATCCCTATGGAAAAACAGACCGGTTACTCATTCGGTCAACATTGGTGGTCGAGGCGTTGTGTGGTGAATTCGAAAATGCGTAAACTACGTCCGGAAAGCCAATAAGGCCATGCCCCCGATTTCTTCCTTATATACTAATCATAATAGAGAAGGGGGTGCCTCCCAATGGTGCATTTAAGGGCAATGGACACCCTCGGACATCCGTGTGCCCAAGGGGGCTGACGATTTCTGGTGTCCACTGGGGGGGGGGTGGATGGACGTCTGGAATGACCAATCGTCTTTAGAAAATATAAGCCTTTTACTGTGTAATTAAGCGTATACATTTTATGCATTCAGGATATGGCTAGTGAATTTATTTAGACCGACTCCCTGTCGATTTCGGCTTCTGCTCTGCTCTGGGATCTCTGAGAGGGTTTTTTCTCGGGCCTAAAAACACAATCATCAGTATGGGGGGTCTCCCCGATTCGAGCACGCCTCGTCTAGCCTAATTAGACAAACATTTTCGTCTCTCTCAATAGAATAGATGAATTGAGATAGGATGACCAGTGGTCACTCTATACAGTGGACCACTCCATTTCACATTCATAAAAACCAGTAAAAATTGGGAGTATAGCGGGCAGAATTCGAAAACTCGTACACTGAAGCTACGAGCAACAAGGGCCGTGACTTTTAGGGCGAGGACAGAAAATGGAGTGTGTACTAATTTGCTAATTGTATCCACGAAATTCTGTCAAGCGAAAACGGAGTCAATAAAAGGCCATTTTCTATCTTTCGGAATGAGCAACGCGGTTCAGGAGAAAAGCTAAAATGGAAATTAGCCATGTCAGGCATGGAATATGGGGGAATGGCCGGCCAGTAGTGGCTACTCTGCCAATGGCTACTCTCTCTGTTCTCTAGTGAACGGTTAGCTTTCCTTTACTCAACCGTCCACTCTCTCTTCTACTAGCCTTTTCCGAGGGGTTCGATAGTATGAAAATGCAGCAACTGGATGATGATCCGATGCCTAAGGGCCAGTAAAATGATGAGGCAAGGAATGTTGTTCACTTTGGTTTCAACGAAATCCGGTCCACATGCATGCGTAATATGTTCGGATTTACCACGGCCGAACAGGACTTTTCTTAAAAGCTGAGCCCCGCAAAAGGAATAGCAGATTCTTCGATCATTGGATATTCGAGATAGTACGCCTTCTTTCCTGAACCAAAACCTTGGATTTTTCTCACGCAAAAACGGATACCCCTAGGTTAGCTTGAGGAATTGATCGGTAGTATACCCGATGCTTTGGAGGCAAAAAAATATTACTTTTCTCAGTGTATACATTTACTTTACTGTTGATTGAGTGGAATGTATTGGGCCTAAAAGAAATGTTATTTTCTCAACCGCAAGTGCTGTTTCCGTGTTTTTAACTCTGTTCAAACCCAGACCAGTCGAAAACCGCTTTCCGCGGGGGCCTTATTCGGCTGGAGGTTCTCCGGAGAGAATCTTGGACCGAAACGAAATGGCCGTCCGGAGAGACGCGGTGCATATTGCAAAACACAGCAAATTGGAACATAATTTTCAATTCCATCCCACAAATTGACTAGTCATTCATTGATGACTGGCCATTGAGTTTCAGCAAATGGTGCGGAACGTGTACAGGGGAAACGGATGTTGAAAATGATCCGTGAATTTGAAAATAGACGTAACCCCCTCATAAAATAATATTACTCATTTATGCAAGATTTTATGCACTTGTAGGATTTAAATTTTTTTCAGTTCCAAGCCGTTTATGGCTGGAAAAATAATGCTTTTCATAATTACGAGATTTTTTCGTACTTTTGTTTCTTCAATGCCATCCATGGGAAATACAGTACACCTTCACACGCTATAACCTCCATGGTCGAATTTTCAAAAGCGCGCTTCTTTTCGCCTCCTTACATCAATTTCACCTCGGTGTGCGTGCTCAGCGTCGAAATTGGTAAAAATTCCAGGAATTTTGGAATAAATAAAAAATAAATATTTCATCAAGAAATAGTGGATTTCGATGAGATTTTCGGGTTAATATCCAACGTTATTCTAATCTACTGATCATGGCTCAACAATGGATGGATTTGAAAGAAAAGATTATTGATATTTCGCACTTTCTGCGTAGTCATCAAATTTCTGTTCCAGCTCAAGAATTGGAAAAGCCAAGGGTAAGGATTTTTAAATTGCATTCCGTCAAAAAATTCTGGTGCGTAATTTATTATGCATCCGTTGTAGCATAAATTTTAATCAGGGATTCTGATGGGGCCTGATAATCGCAGAAATTTCTTGCAAAATAAATAATGGACGCCTCGTTTTTCAGCTTCCAGTGGTGGCACGGGTTTATGAATGGCTCGTTCGTGAATTGACGCAATGCCCGGAGAATGTATTCTATCAATTATCGTTTTCGGCGGCTCAGGAATTGGAATATCCGGACATGTTCGAGAAAGCGATGAAGCCATTGCATTTATGCCTTGCCCTGTAAGTGAAGTATTATCATCAGTTTGCTATACTACAGTCACTTTTTTCAGCGAATTTTTATTGGGCGATGTCGGCTATCCGGAGGATTTTTTCCTGGCTGATTTGTTCACTCCGAGTAAGTAAATGCTAAATTTGCAAATAGCATTGGTGTAACTGTCTTTAAATTTTAGATCGAGAAAAGAATGCCAAGATGATGTTTCGTCTGTGTGAATTTCACATCGCTCGGTCGGCTTGCGTTCCTCATGTGGAGAAATTTCTGAATGAATTGGTAAGCGGTTGCTCTGTTGATTGGTTAATCAGTGACTAAAGATCACCTTCTTTTACAGAAAAATCAAGAGGAAGAAATGCGTCAGTACATGGTTGAAAATGAATCGCTGAAAGCTCGTATCAACAGTGCTCGTCTGCGTTTGGGGGCGGAAGAGGCTAATTTCATTCAGGTACAAAAATAAGCTATTTTTTGTGTGTGACATTCTAATGATACCTTGTTTCAGGTGCAAGAGCGTGCGGAACAAGTGAAGCAACAGTTTGCGGATAAGACAAAGATGATGGTTAGCAGTTATTGCAGACCAGTTCTGAAGTTGATAACGATGGCGTTTTGTTTTCAGCAAGAAGTCAACCAGAACAGTGGGCGGCTGGAAAATGAATTGAAGCAACGTGAGGAGCGTCTCAAGGCCACCATGAAGATCCTGGATCGCAAACGTCAAGAAGCCTTCAATTTGAAATCGCAAATCTTCCGTTCTCCTGAACGTTTGCCGAAAGAAGTGAAAGATTTGGAATCGGAGAAAGAGGAATTGACCGAGGAAATCAACCGCTTGAATACGGAAACGATGGACAATGATGAGAAATACGACAAGGATCTTCGTACAGAAGCGTTCTTGAATTCGATCATGGTGCCGCTTAATCAGCTGTCTATTGAGAAGGTAATATTTTGATTTGAACTCCAGAAACATGACTAATCAGTTTTGCCTTTTAGGAACAATTGGATGGCTTGAAAGCCGAATGCAGGAAAGCCGAAGGTGAAATGATGACGAAACGCGCATTGGTGGATGGTGCTAAAACGAAGCTGAATAGCAAACGCAAGATGTTGGACAATTCGGACGCTAAAATGAAGAATACCATGGCCACGGCTGAATCAAGGAACTCGGAATTGGAGAAAGATTTATCCCAGTTGCGAAAGTAAGTATATTGCATGCTGTATTGGAAAGCTTGGCTTTCCATTTTGGTGTGCATCAGTGATGCATTTCTATCGTTTCAGGGATTTGGTTCGTGAGAAGCACACGAACGCTGAATCTGCGATCGTGGACGATGCTTGCGATGAAATACGTGAAGAAATGCAACGTTTGGATCGTGATTTCGCGGATTTCGAACGTACTGTGGAGACCAATTATGGGAAACTGGAAACTGAGGTGAGTGTGCTTGTTCATGTATACAATACTTGAAGAACTAATATCCATCCTTTTTTAGGTAATGGCATATCGTGCACGCGAACGTCAGCATTATGCTCAAATCAAAGAGAATTTGCGTAAGCAGACGAAGGATTTTTGAGATAAGAAAAATGATTATCTGCAATGTGGTATTTCAAGTATCATCGGCTATGCATTATGTATTTCCTGGATAATTCATTGCACATGGGTTTTTTCCTTGTGGATATTTGACAAATAATAACCGTAGCAATTTGAATTCGTGTTTTTCTTGAATATGAATGGCGTCTTTGAGACATGATATGGTATTTTGATGCTATTTTTTATGCAATAATGAATATGTACGGCCATAAAAGGCCAAATATTGGATTATACGCGTATATGCACAATTGATCAGAAATATCGATTTTCGATATAGTGATCGGTGAATGATCAAAGCACTACCCATGGATACGCCATGGTCGATTATGCATGAAAACATCGATTGAACTGTCACAATATCACGATCACTAAAATAATCGATAGTTATATGTTGCATGCGGCTGCTACAGTACGCCTGGCCAGAAATTTTGGCCTCGTTTTTCGCAGCATGCATTCGTGTACTTGATTTTGCTAATGCATATGTAAAATTTCTACTATTCAAAACTTCCCCTGCTGGAAGAGAGTTTATGTCGAGCATAAATTCGGAGAAATTTTCCAGCACAGCATTCCGAAGTATCTAAAGAAAGTTCTTTCGCCTTCTAGCATTTGACAAAAATGTACTGATGCTGGGTTTCGTTTCGTTTTCGGTTTTACGTAATATTCGTCAAAAGGCATTGTTTGTGATTGACGAGTAAAGAGCACATGCGGTGGTTTCGTCTTTTGATGAAGCCCAAACGGCAGGCCAGTTTTCTTCGGAGGGGCTCGGTTTTCTAAGAAATACGATCATCTTCTTTTACCTCGACTGCCCGAGGGCAAGGAAAGAGGGGGAAAGCAGTTTTAGACAACTGCCGTTTCAACGTTTCCAACATCCTTTTCCGAACCGAGCCTGAGGAGATTTGGAAGGGGGTGAAACGTAAATCATTGCACGTCAAAAACTGAACCCTCCTGTTCCTGTTCGAAAGTTTAAAATTACCCTCATCGCTGAACCCACTGAACCAGAGCTCCATTTCTCAGTTCAGCCGGTCTCTTCGGAAAGAAGGATCCCCTCGAAATCAGCCCTTCCTTTTCGCAAGTACATTTGGAGCTTTACCCGAAATAATCCCGCATCAAAAATGGACGCGATCAAGAAGAAAATGCAAGCGATGAAAATCGAGAAGGACAATGCGCTCGATCGAGCCGATGCGGCTGAGGAAAAATGCCGCCAACATCAGGAACGTGTGGAAAAGGTAGAATAAGTGAAAAGCTACAGTATGCCTCGGGTCACGGAATGGACCTCTGGCCAATCAATGCAATGCATTCATCTCTGATTTTAATAATCGAGAATCAAAAAAATCGATAATCCTCATCTTTTATGGATCTTGTCAAATTTGACACCTCAAAAATCGATTGCTGTGAACAAAGCAATAATCAATAAATGTGTTTTTCTCACTCTCAGCTCGAAGAAGAGCTTCGAGATACGCAAAAGAAAATGATGTCAGTCGAGAATGATTTGGATAAAGCTCAAGAAGAATTGGCAGCAGCCAATCAGCAATTGGAAGAGAAGGAGAAGAAAGTGCAAGAGGTAAAAATTGCGCAATATTTCGAATTAGCAACGTGCGTACGCTCGCGATGTGGTGAATTTTCGAGTCCCTTCCTCCTGTCTGAAGCCAGTGACATCATAGCGGTTACAGTATACCCTTGAGGAGATCCAGATTTTTGAATTTTTTGAGCGGGAAAGTCATGAAGCATAGTATTTTCATATGCAAATGAGAATTATTATTTGTGAGAATTTGAAAATCCCATGTCCGAAGATCAGGAAGCGGATTTTTGCGGTTTCATCACTCGAAAGAACATCCGCAAATGTATTCGCAGTAGTATGAAAAGATATTTCCATTTTGCTAGCTAACGAGAAAGTTTGGCTAGCATAGAAAGACAGCATTTTTCTGGGTGTGTAAATAAATGAGACCGGTTCATGAAAATTCCACATGGCTCGACGTGGTGGTGGTGGGGTTTTGTGAGGTTGATTTTGTCATTGAAATGGCAAGGGCCAAACGTTGAGAATACGCCTGTACAACCCCTGTGTCCATCCGTTTTTCGTAAAACGGTAGCATTGACAGTGCCAGTGAGGGGTGGTTTCTCGTTATACACCTCTGCGAACTATTTCTGGATTCGAGGAAACCAGAATTACGAATACCACAATTTTCGTACAGTGAAATTCTCTTTCTCAGAACCCCCTCTCTGAGTATACTCGAAATTTTGCCAGTAAAATAAAGGGACTAGCATTTCTTCGGATTGTCTCCAGTGTCGGATCGTCATCGAACGTAAGGATCGGCTTCTTCCGTTCCAGCATCTTTTGCCACCCCCATTTGATAAATTATCAAACCTACAGTAATCCCCTTCAAACATGTCTCGACGCGGTGAATCGCAACAAACTTCCTTATTGGAAATATTGAAGAAGAAAATGAGGCAGGCGAGGGAGGATGCTGAGAATGCGAAAGACGAGGCGGAAGAAGCCAAGAAGAAGTTAGAAGAAGAGAAGAAAAAACGCGAAGAAGTATGCAAATTGTCTGCTTGACCTTAGCGTCTGTTCGATGACCCTGGCAACCAGGATCATCTGGGGTCTTTGGACCCTCAGACCCGGAGCTTCAATGGCTCCGCATGGTCCAAATGGCTTTTCTGAACCACCGTTTCGCGCATCCAAAAATACTGATCACCTATCTTCACAGGCGGAGAGTGAAGTGGCAGCCATGAATAGACGCATCCAATTATTGGAAGAGGACTTGGAAAGGGCAGAGGAGCGTTTAAAAATAGCCACAGAAAAATTAGAAGACGCATCAAAGGCTTGCGACGAGAGCGACCGGTAAATGCTTTTTCCCCATCACAGGTGTGGGGGGGGGGTCTTGACTAGGTGACCATACTGTAACCGTGATTTTTTGTATTTTTGCACACTTCGCGAGCGTACGCACCGGTTTCTCGGCAGATATTTGCATAATCTCGAGTCAATTTGAAGGCTGAAGCAGAAGTGTCGGCTTTGGGACGTAGGATCCAGTTGGTGGAGGAGGATTTCGACCGAGCTGACGAACGTTTGAAAATAGCCACCGAGAAGCTCGAGGAAGCGAGTCAAAACGTGGACGAGAGCGAGCGGTGCGTGCAAATTCGATGCGGTTACAGTACACCTGGAATAGGCACACGCAAACAGATGGCCAATATATATAATCAGCAGATAATCACAGCTCGCCTTGTGTGTGATGGTTATTCAGTTTTTTTTATGTTGTCCAGTCTCCCCCATGTCCGTCATTTGAGTTCCATTTTCCGTTCATGCTTGCACAAAATGCACCGCTGCCCGTTTATGTTCATAGTGCTCGTAAATCCATGGAGACTCGAAGTCAACAGGATGAAGAAAGGGCCAATATCTTGGAGACACAGGTCATTCAAGCCAAGGTCATCGCCGAAGAAGCCGACCGGAAATACGAAGAAGTTCGTCAGCTTCTCCGCATATGGAAGCATGCAAATGTTTGCCCGTACTAACCTCCTGAGATGCTCCAGCCCCTCCTTTGAATGCTTCTGTTTGAATTTGCCATGCCATTTGCATGATATCTTACAGAGCTCGAAAAACGCTCGAAAATCGCTCGGATATGGATGATGATCGGTGTTCGCAATTAGAATTGAAATTGCGTGATGCACAAATGCTACTACAAGAAACCGAATATAAATATGACGAGGTACTGCACATGCATCACATTGCGCAAATTTTTGCACAGAAGCAGTGTACTATCATGAGATTACTGTATATTTTCTGGCATGACAAAAAAATCCTATTTTCACCCTATCTTTCCATATGTAGAGTTCGTAAAGTGATGGAAAATCGTTCATTGCAAGATGAGGAACGAGTTTATCAATTGGAAGCCCAATTGAAGGAGAGCCAAACGCTGGCTGAAGAAGCAGATAGGAAATACGATGAAGTATACAATTTGGCCATAAAATGCATGCCACGCTTTCGAAATTTAAAAATTTAGCATGATTAGAGCATTAACATAGGCTTCTGCTAGTTCTCAGGTGCCTAAAGGCACCTTCTTCCATTGGTACAATCAAAAATGCTGACTCTTTAGGTGGCCCGTAAATTGGCCATGGTTGAAGCGGATTTGGAAAGGGCAGAAGAACGTGCCGAGGCTGGAGAAAAGTAAGCATTTTCTGGTAATTTGCAATGCATGAAAGGACGGTGGTCATTTGGTGACCAAGACTGCTCGGATTCTTGCACGATATTTGACCAATACTCATTGAATTTCATACCCATGCAAAATTAATCTTTGCATGATATTATTAATCCATGATCCATCAATGATCTCGTGAATTTCATGATCATACAAAAATTGCTCGATCCCTTTTGTGTGCGAGCTAATACTGATACTCTTTGGGGTAAAAAAATCAGATTCATCAGATGCAAATTTTCTAATCAGAATGCATGCAGAAAATCATGATCAAAGCCAACGCATCTGGCAACATTGCATCTCGCAGGTTAATCACTGCCTCGTTGCATGCTTCTTACAAATCGTATGCCAAATGAAGATACAGTAACCCTGGCTTGCATGTGCTAGGGAAGTGAAGAAGCTGGAAAAGGAGCTTCGATCGATCGGGGTGAATTTGAAAACGTTGGAAATCCATGAAGAGCGTACATTGCAAAGGGAAAACTCGTATTTAGAGCTAATGAATAATTTGAGAAATCGTGTGAAAGAGGTAACATAGCGGCATGCATGACTAATTAGCTCGGGTTTGGGGCTTCTGTTTCGGCATGGCATGCGTTGCACATTTGCTTGCCAAAATGCAAAATTGCACGTTTCATTTGCAAAAAATTGCCATCATCGCACTCGGAACTCATGCGGCTCCTTTCTTGCCTTCAGCAAAATCGTGGAATTGGAAGAGGAGTTGCGTGTTGTTGGCAACAATTTGAAATCCTTGGAAGTGAGCGAGGAGAAAGCTTTGCAACGCGAGGATTCCTACGAGGAACAGATCCGTGTCATGTCTACTCGGCTCAAGGAAGTGGGTGGAGGCTTTTAAATTATGCTTATGCCGCTTTGCATTTCCCATTCACTGACCAATTGGTCACTGCATTGCGATGCTATTTTCAGGCTGAGACTCGTGCTGAATTCGCCGAAAGGTCGGTGCAAAAATTGCAAAAGGAAGTGGACAGATTGGAAGGTAATGAGAATGGGGGTCAGCAAAATGCGCAGCATGTCATGCAAAGAATGCTGTGTTTGTCCATGTCAATTTTGCATTCGTGACGTATGATTTTGTTGACACAAAATTTGAGTTCGCAATCCAAGGCCGTAATATGGGAAATTCCAGGCAATTCTGCCAAAGGCTGATGGCCTTGAAAGGGTGCTGGACCTGGCCAGCACTACCCATGGGGTCCTCGTGCTTATTTTATGTTTGCTTCAGTTATTTTATGTTGGCCTGGATTTCTACAGATGAGCTGCTAATGGAGAAAGAACGCGTTCGTCATTTGACTGAAGAGATCGAGCAGACGGTGCAAGAAATTCAAGGCTGCTAAAATCCGTTGTCCAGTCCTCAAAACCTCGTTTGTACGTTTTATTTTTGAATTATGTTCTTTCTGTTCTTATCTTATCTTTGGCTGGAAGCACGCTTGCATGAGACTATTTTAAATTTTGGCCTTTTGGCGCCAAAAATGCAAATCGCATGAAACTCAAATTTTTCAGCATGATTAGGAGAGTAAGCAAATTTTCAGATTTGCATGCAAAAGAGAAAGATCACGTTGACGTATTGAGTGCTGAATTGGAACGAATGCTCCAAGATGTAGCCAATGCCTAATATTACAGTATACCCGGATTGCCACTAATCGATTTGCTAATTTCAAATTTGCATGCATTGATCGATTTCCCTATCATTCCATGATCCGATCTTTTTATATTCGCATAATGATCACACGATTGATTGCAGACGATTTGGTGCACGAAAAGGAAAAATACAAAGGTATTTCGGAAGAATTGGATCAGACCTTTCAAGAATTGTCCGGTTATTAGATACATGGGTGGTGGGGTGGTTATGTTTTTGGTGCTCCTCTAGGATTTCGTACTAGTGATCATATATTTCAATAGTCACATCGGTTTTCAATGTAGAATACGGGAGCTTATTAGTAATTTTGGTCTCCTGTTTATCTACCCATGTTCATTATTTGCGATTATGACCTGTAGATTTTGAAAAACCAGTCTGGATATATAGCATATGTTGACGACAGCAAAAATAGCATATCAAATATCAGTGTGTGCGATGACCAGTGGTCATCTTATCCGCCGGGCACTTTAGGACAATGGATCTATCACCTGGTGTTACTCGAATCGATCAGAAATCGATATTTCTGATCAAGTCTGAAAATATTGATCATATACCAAAATAAAGCTTATATTTGGGATCAGCATGCTTACTTATCCCAGAAAATATGCATTGGAGCAAGAATCTTATCGAAATCGGTTTTCGAAATTTATGTGGCTATCCTTCAGCACATGATCTTTGATCAACGAATATTTTGCAGAAAATAATGCAAGATTCGGCATATGAATGTATATTCCGGTATAAACGAACACGCTCTATCGATTGGCATCGTCGAAATCGATCCATCATGTTTATATTATAAATCGATATTTCTGATCATCTTTTGAAATATTGCATCCTGCAGCAAAACTAATGACACCACGATGAACAGCGTGTCAAACTATCATAGAAAACATGCTTTCAATGCACTGATTCCTATTATTATCGAATTTGAAATTTGAAAATTCGTATGCCTCGGCAAGTAAACTTTGATCAATGATATTTGTATACAGAATCAAGCCATAGCTGGCACATGGGTATATTTTCCTGGACAGTTAAGGGTGGGGAATCGATTGCCGTGGTCAAAATCAAGCTATCACAGTTCTATCAGAAATCGATCGTTTTGATCAAATCTCTAAATATCGATCACAACGCAAAACAAACGTGATTTTCAGAATCAGCATTATCGGTTATCCAAGAAAATGTGTATTTCATGCGCTGATCTCGTGTATTTTAGAATTCAAAATTTTCAAAACTTCGAAATTGCCTATGCTGTAGCACATGACTTTCGATCAGTGATTTTAGAGCACAGATAAAGATACAGACATTGTGCGAGGGCATTTTGCTTTATAATCGATCATGCCGCATCTCGTGATCAAACTGTGATCACTCAGATATCAATATTTCAAAAAATCGATAATCTGATCAACTCGATCAATCTTGAGTATGTGCAAAAATAAATGTAACCGTCGTGTTCAGCGTGCGTTTTAGAGTAGAAAATATGTTTTCGCGTGCATTTTTCTGCTAATCTTGTATTTGAAAATTTGAATTTTCACATTATTTTGATACTGAATCGATTGATTTTTGGCTTCTACTAATTCAATAGAGCCGTTTTCAGGAAAATTACACTCAACACATTTGGCCAAAAGTACCCCGATATCATCTGCTTCTTTTCTTGGCCGCCTTCCTTTTCTCCACGCAAAAATTAGTGAATAGCATAAGTAATTGAATGATGGACATCAGAGACGCGCCCAACCAAAGGCCCATTTGACCACCGAAATTACTAATCATGGTTTCCAACGAATACGTTTGAACTTCCTCGTACAAAAGTACGCCACCGTAGTGTATGACCTCGTTGAGGAAAAAGAATTTCGTCAAATTTTGCATCGATTCGCTTACGGTATCCTTAGGAGGCGTGGTCAACGTTTGATTATCCATGATTTTATGCGATTCCACTAAACAATCGTAGATCCATTTATCGCATAACGGCGGGCAACTTTCTATACAATGAATCGGCGTATGCACAAGTTCGGCTTTCGGTGCGTTTCCGGGCGGCGGTCGTCTGACGTCACTTTTGCAAAGTTGACTCAGATTTTTCGGGATTTCACTGCACAGGATCAACGGTTTGCACGAATCGTTTCCGGATAGCGTTAATGATTTGCTATCGATAACGCAATCTGCCACGCATCTGGCTTGGGTATAATTCTTTTGCTCGGCTTGTTGGGATAAATAGCAATCGGTTGATTTGATTGCTGCTGATTTGAATCGACGCGGCATGATTCGGATGGTATTTTCATGATTGGCGAATGTTTGGACGTAATGCTGAAAATATGGGCATGATTTCGCTGACCCACACACATCCCGCAAGGGATGTGGACTGGGCTGCGCCCAGATCCTCAGCAGCCACCTACCGTATCCGACATGCCGATACTTAAATCGGGATTCACGAAAAATCTCCAATAAGTTTGCGTTCTCAAAAGACCCATCGTCTTGTCCGGTACACTGACCACGAGGAAATCCAAATCACTCAACGCAACTCGACCGTCCGTGGGTGTCAATGATAAATTATAGCATATCGCTTCGTTCATGATCACTTTTTCGAACGCACCATTATTCACAGACGCATTACAGTACGAACATTTCACCACGAAATCCTCACTGTCCAATGCGACCGATTTGAAAAAATCGGCTAAATTCCCCATATCACGCGCATTATAATACCAATGTTGAAATTCACGTTCGGCTCGTACGTATTCGTCATTTTCGAACGAGTACGTCGGCGCAGTGACGTCGTAATTGATCAAATAGGTCAACGCGAATTTTAACGCCAACATTGACAGGCCTTTGGACAATGCTTTCTCCGCATCCAACCATGTATCGGGGCATAAAAGCATGACCGGAAAATCGTATTTCTCTTTTCTGAATATGCGGACCTGGAAATTGCGCAATTCAGTAGTGCCGAAATTGCGAAATATTTGCCCGAAGAAATCACCTGAGTGGCGGTGGGTTCTTGGAGATATTCCAAGGCCACGGTGACCGTGTAATAAATACTAGCCACCACTGCGCTCGTGAACAGGAAAATCCATAATGCTTTCAATTTCGGATTCTTCTCGGTGAGCACGTCTTTCAAACCGTGTACTGTTGTGGAATACGCGACGATTTCTTGCCACGATTCGTCTGCAAAGGCGATGTACAGTAAAAGTTACAGTAAGACAGTGAGAAGTACTGTCCCGTATACCTTCGGTACTTCTGCTGTACTGAAGCCTCCGCCTAGTCGTGGCTAATTGAATTCTTTCCGTCATCAATCGCGTGAATTTCAATTCCATCTGATTCAACTTCTCGTTGAGTGTTGAACATCGTTTTTCCAAATTCTCCAAATGTTGTTCGAAATTCGGCGTCGACGTTTGCGAAGAATATACAGTAACCGCATCGCCGAACCCGGAACTGCATTGAGATGTGTACATGATTTTCGTATTCATGATAATATCCGAAACTGATACGAACGGCCAAGCTTTGAAAATCTTCTGGTACGCGTTTTCATTCCCGTGCCCAAAAAAGCCAACTCATTTCAATTTACTTTGGTTAATACGATTTCCAAACTCGAACGGGGAATTAGTTTGACGCAATAACATGGGAAAAAAGGCCTCCAGTTTCTATTCCGTTACATCCATGCTAAGGTCTCTAGTGATGCACTAGGCCCTTTTTTTGCGTCTATTTTATGATTAGAACCGAATCGTCTCATTCCGGATCGAATTCAATTTCACCAGTGGACGATATTGGCTAAATTTTGATTTGGAGAATGAGAAGATTCAGGCATTATGCCATTTCGCATTATTCCATTTCTGAATTTATCAAAATTGCGCAATTTTTGCTTCATGAAGCACAAGGCACATATTATAGTATGCCACATCCGAAAGGCGGCAATTTGAAATGGATTGCGCAATTCTTGCATCACGTGCACCTTCACGTGAATGTGAATCCCCTAAAAACGCCATATTGTGGAATTTTGAAAATACCCATTA
Organism: Discolaimus major; assembly: GCA_034695185.1. Lineage (NCBI taxonomy): Eukaryota > Metazoa > Nematoda > Enoplea > Dorylaimida > Qudsianematidae > Discolaimus > Discolaimus major. The sequence continues at coordinate 29,310 of JAQIWJ010000185.1, forward strand.
TTCATTTGGAATCCAGGAATCCCGGACCACCTGACTCCTTTTTCGTGTACGATTATTTCAAGATGATTTATCGTCTTGTTTCCGCGGATGCCTGCCGTTCTGGCTCATCTTCTTCAGGACACGAGTTTCAGGGGAGCCAAAAGTGATTTATTCTCATCCCAAAAGGTCGTGTAAAAACCGGGTACACATTGAAAATTCCAGGGGCGGTTTTGATGTGTTTTGGAAGAAGCCCAAAATTACTGGAGGGTTCCAGCAATTGCTAATTATACGCTGTTTCTAAACCCTGTTTTTAATGACCTTAGGAGAATCCGCAGGTGTGTGTTCCTTCAATTTGCGGACTGAAATCCGCGCACGCACACACTAAAGAATAGGCTTTCTTCAGTCCGGGCCCGCAAATTGAAG
>JAQIWJ010000186.1:0-29636 GCA_034695185.1 Discolaimus major
CAGGACTGACCGAATACTTTGTCCACCGTTTCACCGTGATTGACGATGATTATGCGACGAATTTCTTTCTCATCACGTGCCGGGCCTCCAGAAGCATTTGCGGATGTGCCAGCCATTGATTCACGATGATCACGAAGAAATTTTCAAGGCGCGAGAGGAGGAGAGAAATACACGACTTTTCTTCCGATCTTTCGATCTTGAGCTGGATGGGCGTTTTTAGCAGACATCTTCGCTTGCTTGCTCGCCTCCAGGTGTGCGCGGCTGGCAGCAAGCCAATATTATGACGTCATCGATTTTAGGCAGAAAATAAATCCGTTTTCGAGATTTTCTTGGAAAAAATCATGGATTTGGATCGAGAATTTCGTGATGCGATTTTCAACTTGGATATCAAGGCTTTATTAGAAGCATTCAATCGATCTTCAGAAGCGTATGTTATATGAATTTCTTGAGTTCAGATTTTCTCAAAATTTGGAAATTCTGAGGAGAAAATCGACGTATTTTATTTCAGGATCGGCGAGAAACGATCGATCATCGATGCGTGTTTTAAAGAAAAGGCGGTTTCAGTATTGGTAAGCGAAATTTTTATAAATTTTCATGTCTTCCAAAAATCTTTCATTTATTAGCTTGTAACGAAATCATTGTACGAAGATATTTCGCGTTTATTGGATTTCTGCTTCGAAGCTGCTTCGAAAGGTGAGAAATTTTTCAGTCATTTTGTGTGGCTGATTTATTTTGTACATTTCAGAATGCGCATCAAAAACGATACCGGTCATTACGTTGGCCGATATTTTCGAGGCCACAACGATCGATAAATGCGAGAAGCTATTCGAATATGCGGAAGAGAAAACGTTACAATGGAAAGCGGTAAGCCTAGTTTCAATTTTTCAATAGCTTTTTATGCAAAGCTTGGATTTTTAGGCTGGATTCCTGGAACCATGCCGGACGCAATTGCTACGCATGTGCAATGATCTTCTTCGACGCCTCTCCCGGACGATTGATACGGAATTCTGCGGCCGGATCTTAATTTTCTTAGCCAGGTGCTTGCCATTGACGGAGAAATCAGGTATGCATTGACAATTCTGTCCTTGGATCGGGAGGAATTGATCGGTTTACGTTTTTAGGCTTGAATTTGACCAGCCAGTTCAATGTGGATAATGTCACTAAATACGATCCAGTGGAGAATGACGGCGAACCGGCGGCTGTTGGTACGACCGTCTCGGCTTCGGTGGATGAACAAACGCAACCGAAATCTACTCCCGCGGAGCCCATGGAAGTTGAAGAAGGCGAAACGGACGTTGCTGGAGCGTAAGTGAAATTTATTCTGTCCTCAGTGCTATTATTCAAATCTTGCTTCGTTTCAGACCCCCGGTATCGGTCGATTACAATTTGTACGTGAAATTCTGGCAATTGCAAACGAATTTCGCTACGCCGAATTCGTGTTACGATAAAATCGGATGGAGGCGGTTTCAACACGTAAGTAAGAAGAGGAGAATCCGATTTCAATGATTCTCACGGCGTTTGTCAATTTCAGAATGCGCAAGAAGTGCTGAACGCATTCCAACTATTGAAATTGGATCCACCGTCGTCCAACGTCGGGTCTCCGCCGGCTAAGCAACGGAAATTGGACGACGACGGTGAACATTTGGCCAACGTGACTCGTCGACGACCAACGTGGGCGGAAAATATGGCGTTCATGACGTTCTCCGAGGAGCAGCAGAAGTCGACGTATTTCGCGAAATATTTGACTAGCCAACGGGTAAGCACATGTGCATTATTCGGGCTATGGAAGCAGCGTTGATCTATAATGCATTTTTCAGCTTCTCCATTTGCAATTCAACGACAGCACGTTCCGTCGATATATTCTGTGCCAGTTTCTGATCCTATTCCAATATTTGACGTCGGATGTGAAATTCAAGGAGTAAGTGGATGTTTTCCTTGTAACTGGTTTGTAAGGATGATTTATTTTCAGCAAGAAATTGCATATTATGAACGATGAACAAACACGCTGGATCGACGAGAGCGTGAAGAAATGCTACGATCTATTAGAAGAAACGTATCTGCATGGAAAGCAGTTCGCCAAGGTCGTTCAGGTAAATGTTTAGCGTCCGATCAGTGAAGTCACTGCTAACAGTGACCGATTTCAGAGAATCCTGAATCGCGAGGAACATTGGAATCAATGGAAGAACGTTGGATGCGAGGATTTCACTCAACGAGCGAATAGAGAGAAAATGCTCATGTTCAAGAAGTAAGCATTGCTGTTATAATTGCAGACAATCTCATTCTCACTTTACAGAAAACCAAAACCGAGAATGGAAGATAAGAAATTCGATTTGGGAAACCCGACGTTGACGCAATTGTGGAATGTAGCACCGGATAATTTCGAAGCTTGCAGATCGAATGACCGGTACGCATTCATTTGTAATTGGAAAGTGGTTTCCCCAAATTCCGCCTTTCTTTTTAGGAAATTCGTACCGGAATTGGACGTGTTCTTGGATGAAGCGATTGAACAGTTGGATCCAGATGCTGGTATTGAGGATAAATACAAGTAAGAGCAATATTATTGCACCAGCCAAGGCTGAAGGTTGACTGACGCTTATTTCAGACTCATAAATGACGAGAATTTCCAATGGCGAGCGTTGCGGTTGATGTGCATGAGGACGCCGCATTTCTTCCCACCGTCGGCACAACAAATCACGTCGATCAGTGCGTTTCTGTCCACAGCATGCGAGAAGATCGCCGAGGATATTCCAGTAAGTATTCATATTTTGGGTTTAGCTGCGGCTAAAGCATCTTGTATTTCAGAAATTCAAAGATCTCAAGATGAAAACGGCCAAAAAGGAGGGTATCACTAATGAGGATGGAAGAAACGGTCAAAACGCCAACCAAGAGCAAGAGATCGTGAGAACGGATACGAACGCCGAAGAGGAAGCGGAATTTCGAGCGCAGAATTTCGAAGGTAAGCTTATTATTAGTCAATCCAGAAGCAGTTAGTTTAGCTGCTCTTTTTTCAGGCCCCGGTGAACAGTTGGTCACTTCGGAGCAAATCGAAAGCTTATCGGCGTTGATCGGCGGCAGTTGGGTGAAATTGGCTCAAGAATTGGACATGCCAGACGACAGCGTGGCGGCGTTGAAGAAGAAGCAAATACCGTCCCAAGCGTGTAGCGTGGTCTTGACGCAATGGTGCGATTCGGAGGGAGCATTGGCCACGGTCAAACGACTCTGCAACATCCTGCTGAAAGCCGAATTATTCGACGAAGAAGTATCGGCCGTTTTGAACGCATCCGCGTCCAGTTCGTCCGAAAGTCCACCCGTACCGAATTCTCATCCGGATCGTGGCGGCAGTGATGAAGTAGAGGTAAGCACAAGCTGATTTACGTCGAGGGAAGCATGTGGAGGGCTTCCAATCCGGACGCACCGGGTCCAATGCCCTAGAGAAGGTATCGGAACCATGTATGGGCAAGTGGGGGGGGGGTTGACCCCCTAGGCCGAAAAATTTTAGAGAAAAATGCATGTCTGACCCCCTCCCCCACCCAAAATTCAGGAAAGTTGCGCAATTATTTGAATTTTTGACGAAAATTGCGCAATTTTAACGAAATTTTTTGGAAAATTTGGGCGGGAAATTCAAAATTCCCCCACCCACCCGACCTTGCGCATACATGATCGGAACTATGATCACTAAAGCAAAATTTTCTTTCAGATCGTCGCAGCAAGCGTGTCGTCATCCACGAGGGTATCTCGAAATCGAAGCAGCAACGCTCAAGACGGAAATCGAGCCGCTACGCCTGTGATGGATGAACGACAATCGACGTCCGTGTGATTTTTCCGATCGATATTTGATCATTGGTACGTCGATATTTTACCGAATCAGTAATGATGATATTTCATGGATATATTTTCCACTCGATAAAAATGCATCGAAATTTCATGCGCCCTTTTTATCTCAATTCGAATGGTGATATCATTAGCGTATCACTGCGGTTTCATAATCTGGAATTCAACGTTCCCATATCACCGAACAAGCGAAGGCGGCGATTATTCAACGGTTGCAACGGTCGTTCGTTGTGATTGATCGGCGATTCGCCTTTGTTCACTTTGTGCAGCATGGTCTTGAAATGTTGTACCTGAAATTCCGGGACGCGTGCGACTATTGGAATGTTTGAGAATTCAAAATACGCTTACGTCCGCATTGGAGACTCGAAGCGTCTCGGTCAGAATATGGAATTCCACCGTTTGATAGCACGGAGGCGTGGTCAACGATCCGGAATATCGAACGTAACTGTCAACGTTCCATGGTAATAATTGTTCAGGTACCATATCGGGTACTGCGACGTGTTCGCCTGAAATCCAAATTATTGCGCAATCAAATATGCCGATCTTGAGTCACAGTAAAGACTCACCTTCATTATCGATATTCTCGATATTGGATACGATCGTTTGGAACGCATTGCCTCGAATTGGCGTTCCGGATTTCTGATCGAACAGAATAGCCACCACGACCAAACCATCCGATTTCGGCGGTGCTTCCGATTCGGAATATTTCTCGTTATAATGTACCAAATGCAACTCCAACGGATATCGTTGACCGTTCACCGTATGTTCGGATGGCCAATGGAAATGGAATTGAAATAATCGATACGTTCCGCCTTCCACTTGGATACGAGGCGATGTACGCGAATTCGGAACGACCACTTTGACTGAAAAAAAATCGAACCATCATTAGCTAGATTATATTAGCTAGGCGAGAAAAATCCAACTTACGCGTTTTCCCATCGTTCAACATCGTCGCGTTGGTCACTGCGTATTGATAATTGAGGAATCGAATGGATCCCAAGTCGTTGTCGCGTACGATTGCGCTATCCACGATATTGATGGGCGATTGCCTGGATTGCGAGCAATTCCCATTATGCGGTAGCTCGTGCCATTTACTCGGATCCAATTTGCCGGACGATTGGTCGTAATCCCAATTATTCGTGCCGCCTGAAATGAGCTCCGTTTAGATAAAGGAAAATTCAAAAAACACCGCTTACCATCGCGCAATCGGGATGCCAAAACCAAGGCGACGTTCGTCAAAGCCAAAACGGCCAATGTAAAATGATTCGCCATGTTTCAAGGGGGCGTGAGAATATGAATAAATTCATAATTCGTTCCGTTATTCCATTTAAAATTATTTCCATATCGAATTGGAACTTCCGAATCGTTTGTTCAGCCGATGCGCTTGTACATTGCATGTCGAAACGCCACGTACGTGATTCTTTCAATTCTTCCATTTGAACAGGCGTCGTCGATATTCTCGTTCCTAAAAGAGAATTCAACATTCATTATCGGATACAAAGTAAATTCAATTCCAGATATCGGGCTTTCACCCATTCCATCGTTCAATCGAAATTTTTGAAATGATTATTTATTACGGATAATTCCCAATACAGTAGTCGTGTACAGAAATAGTGTAGAATAATTCAATATACAGTAAATGAATAGCATGCCAAAGAGCAGCCTTCAGAAACCCGAATGAGAAAATACAAAAATAATGTGAGTATCAAAAATTCCGTACTTCATATCATTGGCAATACTTTGGCCATCGTTGATTGATCACAGATAACCGCCGATCGTTATGCCTGAACGAAAAAATGTTTGAATTTGAACCAAAATTAGACCAAATCAGCTTACCTCATTCGTCGGGCAACGAATCAGCTTCACGCCAAGCGTTCATTTCCTCTTCTTCCATCTTGATATGTTCCTGAAAAACAAGCGCACGTCAGTTATGTAAATCTGAATTTTAAAACCTTAATTACTCACCAAACTCAATCCGGGTTGATTAGGATCAACACCGTTATCCGGTCCACGATCCAACCAGCCACGAACAACTTCCAGACGTTCTTCAGGATAGATCGATTCAGTTTCATCACGATCATCTTGGTCGATTTTAAACGCCGGCCCACGTGGACGCACTGAAAGAAGATATATGTCAATTCGAGAAAATTCGAAAATAAACAAAACTTACATTCACCGGCACGACGCCGAGCCTCGGCTTTGATTTCTTTTTCCTTTGCCTGTTGTTCTTTAATCCTGGCGCGTTGTAATTCGATATCCTTGATTTGCATTTGATAAGTGGACGGGATACGACGTTTGGCCAATTCTTGAACGAAATATTGCTGGAACGTCGCCTGATCGCCGAAGCCGAAATGCATACGCCACGCTGGCACAGTTGCCGGTTTCTTGCGGTCGAATTTGACGGCCAATTTGGTACCGACGGGTAGCAATTCTTTCAGCACGTTCAGCTCTTGGGACGACAATGCCACTTCGCATACATTGGCGATTTTGCAATGGAATGCTAGCTCCGGATTGTTCAACCAACCGTTTTCCCCCTCACGAACCAATACTTTCAATTGACCATAATCGCCATTGCCAATCGCCACGGATTTCCCGACGTCAGATAAGATGACAGTCACTCCGATTCGGCAAACGCCGCCAGTAATACGAGCTCGATAATATTCGTCGTTGACTTTGACGACGCAAGCGGTGCCGTGAACCATCATATTTCGTGGCAACGGCGGAATGTATTGACCATTGATGCCACCATAAATATCGGCCAATTTCTTCTGGATCTTGACGAAGCCGATATCGTAGTCGGACGGATCGGAACCGGTTCGGGTTTGGCGAATGTACACCATACGAGCCGTAACCAAATGCGTGACGACCACAGCAACGCGATCACCGCAATACGGCTTCGTCTTTTCGTAATACTTTTGAATCTCGTGTTCGAAGCCAGGAATCTTGCCGAAACGGTCGCCGGGACGCGTTGGCGGACGTAATTTTCCACGTGCTGCCAAATCTGCTTCGTGACGGAGTTGACGGGCGGATTTCTTCGGTTTCTCGTCGCTATCTTCGCTCATTTTATCAATATCCGATTTGGTGTAACCAGGGACATCTAAAAATTAAGGCCTATCAAAATATGCACATTGCTTAAAAATTGTTTCTTACTTGAATAACCGCACGGTTGACCTTCGGACTCATCGCTTTCGTAATTGATAGCCACGCTAGAATAAAAGATTGTCGTTTAGTCCTTTTGATGCCTCACTGCACAATGCAAATCCAGAAAATTCCCAAAATTAGAAATTTCTTACCTTTTGGAAGCTTCAGCCATTATACTTCGGAATGCACAAATCGAGAATATGAAATTGAGAAATAAATTGATAATTATCGGTTATGATAAGAAATCAATGAGGGATATTTGGAGATTTTAGAAATTAGATCGAAGATTCGAAAGAGAGATGATAAAATTTGCCAACAAAAGAAAACATCTGACCTAGGTTTGCAACATCCAAACTTCTTATTGCAATTTGGGATCGGTGCCAACAAAAATGTCTGCTACGAGGCGGCACTTCCAAGAAAAACTAAAATTTCTGGAATATTTCTCTAATTTTTGGAATTGGAAAATGTCTGACGTCTGGAAATCCGTTCCCAAAAAGTTCTGCGAGATTTGTAAATGCTGGTTTTACGATAACAAAATCAGTATTCAACATCACGAACAAGGACAACGGCATAAAGATAATGTTCAGAATAAAATACGCGAGGTAAAAATTGAGAAATTTTCCAATCCTTCTGTCTGAATAATCGCTGGTTTGTTTCAGCTGGGCAAGAAAGGACGAGTGCAAGAAAATGAACAACGCGAAAAGATCAACGCTTTGCTTCAAATGGAACGAGTAAGGATTTTTGTAGCCAGTCTTATTTTGGATATTAAAATTATATCTTATTTTCAGGGCGCCATGGCCGCTTATAAACGCGACGTTGCGCAAGCAGCGAGAGGATCATCGGCTTACGATTTGGGCGGATTAGGTAATGCTTATTTTCATTCTTGACCTCAGTTTTAAAATCCCTATAATTTTAGATTCATCTTCGAGTGAAAAACGGCCACGGTTCGACGAAATCGCTTCAGCAAATACTATATCAACGTCGAATCTTATTCCCGGGGCCGGATGGTACGAGGCCAGAACATCCGGAGAAGACGGTGGTGTAACCGCGTCGTATTTCTGGAATATTTACACCAACGAGACACTTTGGCAATTACCGGCTGGCGTCCCGTATACGTCGTTGGCTGAACAAGAAGGTTCTACTCCGGCTACCAACGATACATCGGCCGGCACGTCCGGCGTCCAGAATTACTACGCTCGACCACCGATGGAATCAGCATCATCCATGGCACCGCAAACGACTGCTCCAAGCGGCGGCACGTCTGGCGTCCAAAATTACCAAGTTTACCGACCGTTAGTGGGTTCAACAACGACGGCAGTAGAACCGAAGGCGGCGACTCAAACCACGCCCAAAGGCCAGAAGAAGAAGGACGCCAAGAAGACAAAGCCAGCTGCCAAAAATCCGTCGTCGCCTGCCAAAGGACCGAATACGACTGGCGGAAATTATCGAATGTCAATTAATGTTTCTCCTGTCAAGAAATCGGATCCGCCAGTGAAACCGGAGAAACCGGAATCGTCTGCTTCGGTCAGTGTTGGTCAAGTGTACGCAACAGCGGCTCCAATCGATCCAGGGAAGCCGTACGGTGATTGGCAAATTGTGGAGAAGAAAGTTGAACTTCGGTAAGTGGATGTTAGCTCATATTGGTGTGGCTGAATGAGACTCGTTTTAGGAAAGACGAATTCGCCTATCTTCCTCATAATCGATGGGTGAAAGAAGAATCGAGCTGCAAAGGCGTCTCTGGCGGTCAAGCGGATGAAGGAGAATACGCGGAAGAAGATCCAAAAGAGAAGATCACATTCAGTGAACGCACGGCGCCTTCATTGGGAAGCGAGAAACAAGCAGCGACAAGCGGTTCAGTCTCGTTCAAGAAGCGGAAATTACCAACGGCTGGTAGAAATTTGAGGAAAGGTGATGATTGAACAAGCGCATTTTTATATCCAGCGTGATTGCTGCACTTTGAATAGGACTTTAGCACTTTTGCAAAGTGCACGTGAATTTATTGTACTGTCTGTGTACGCCATTCAAATTTAAACATCATTTTCATCTTATCAGTTGGCGTAAATGCGCATTGGGGCATCGTACCAATTTATGTTCCTTATCGTAGCATTGACAAAATAATAACTTTTTGATGTCATTCAATGTTTTATCGGTCTTCGAAGCCGGTGATTGAGGAAATCAGTGTCCCCTTGATAAATTACACTGATCAGTCGATTTCAATATCGCGCAAAAAATCAGCCTTGTTATAGGAATTCCGGAATTTGGTGTGCGTATTCCCGCATCCAGCAGACAATTCGGGAATTTCGGAAATTCCAAATTTTCGTTTTCCGGTTATTTTCGTGATCAAAATCGATCAGAAATGGCGAATAGACTTCTAAAATTGCTCCCCGTAGTTCGTGATAATTTATTCTCCACGCAAATTCGGCATTCGTCGAAATTCAACGCGTCGTCGAGGAATTTCTTATTACGACGAGTATCGACGGCTTCAGTGGCTCAACAAATTTCGCCTTCATCCACGAATTCTCCGCCGAAAGATGCCAGCGAAAAGAAACAGTCGAAGCCGATTTCTAATGCTGAACCGTAAGTGTTAATTCTATTGATTTATGGATTTATTCTGCAAAAATTCGGGCAAAATTACTTGAAATCTGATATATTTTTTCAGCGTGACAGTCACGTTCATAACGACCGATGGAACTCGGCATACGGTGAAAGGAAGAGAAGGCGATTCGTTGCTGGACGTCGTTATTGATAAGCAAATTCCGCTGGACGGTTATGGTAAGCTTTTTATAAGAAAAATCAGGCATATTTTTTCTAATGAAAATTCTTTCAGGTGCTTGCGAAGGTACATTAGCGTGTTCGACTTGCCACGTCGTATTGCACAAGAAAGATTACGATCGATTGCCGGATAAACCGTCGGATGAGGAATTGGATATGCTGGATTTGGCTTACGGATTGACCGACACGTAAGTGACTGGATGAATCCATTTTCGCTAAATCCGGGGGGGGGGCGTATTCTCGAGCAGATCTCAATGCCAAGGGCTCGAGGCGAGTCGGTTTTAATCCTAGCTCAGAAACGGCTTCGAGATCCTGATTGGATGATACCACTTCAAATCACAGCGCTAATCTATCCATGATCAAACTGATCAGGATGCGTTTCTTTCAGATCACGCTTGGGATGTCAAATAATCTTGAAGAAAGAATACGAAGGTTTGGAAGTAATGGTGCCAGCCGGTGTCCACGATGCGCGTAACGAGTGACCTTAATTCTGTAGATCGATAAATTCATTGTATATGCGGATAATGTAAATCGAATAGATATTTCCTTAAATACGCGTGATTTATGATTACGTATCGCTTTTATGCGATTAATTTCTTCGAATATTGATTTCGTGATTCGTGATCTCTAAAAGTGTCCTGAATTTTCAGGTTCGCAATGTGGACGTACGCTGCGGCAGCAGTGGCCGCGGTTGGTGCCATGAAATTGTACATGAAAGCGACGACCGGTTGGTGTCGTATGGAAGGCGATTTGAGTGATAAGACGTTCCTTATCACCGGCGCGACGCAGGGTAAGTCGTAATTTGTTTGAGTGATAAAAATCAATGCCCCGTTCGGCCATGATCGAAGATGGCGTGGCTACGAGCCGTCCATTTTCAGGTATCGGCAAAGAAACGGCCATGGAATTGGCCAAACACGGTGCCACGGTACATTTGGCCTGCAGGAATTTGGATCTCGGTCGATCGGTCATGGACGATATACGCGAAACGACGGGGAACAAGAAATGCAAATTGTGGAAGTTGGATTTGCAAAGTCTGCGAAGCGTTCGCGAATTCGCCGAGAAGTATTTGGAATCGGGAGAACCGATTCACGTATTGATCAATAACGCTGGCATCGGAGGTGAGGCTTTCGTATGTGGGGAATGCGTACCTACATTTAGTTGATTCTATTTCAGGATATCCGGATTGGCGATTGACGGAAGACGGATTCGAACGAACTATGGCCACCAATCATTTCGGACCGTTTTTACTGACCTCCTTATTGATGGGTAAGCAATTTATACGCAAAACTTTTATACCGGCAGGGAGATTGGAACCCTGGTCGGATAAGAGCAGAGAGCAAGAGTGCTAACCACTACACCAGAAGTCCAGGGAATAATCAGGCGCATTTTTTTCAGATCGAATGAAAGCCAGTGCGCCGAGTCGAATAATCAACGTGGCATCGATGGTTCATTGGATCCCGTGGTCGTTCCCGTTGGACGATATGAATTTCGAACGCGATCGATTCTATTCCGGATACAGATCGTACTGTAGAAGTAAATTGGCCAACGTCCTGTTCACGCGAGAATTGGCCAAGCGGTTGAAAGGGACAGGTATACGTGCGTTTTGGATTATTGCTGACTTCAGGCATGCACAAGGTCGGGTGGGGAGGGGTTGAATTCAAATTTCCCGCCCAAATTTTTAAAAATTGGCCAAAATTGCGCAATTTTCGTCAAAAATTCAAATAATTGCGCGACTTTACTGAATTTTTGGTGGGGAGGGGGGGTCAGACATGCATTTTTCTCTAAAATTTTTCGGCCTAGGGGTCAACCCCCACTTGTGCATACATGGCTGGCTTTGACGGCAGATAGTCTTTTTCAGGTATCACCGTCTACAGTCTACATCCGGGATCCGTGAGGACGGATCTGTTTCGAGAGCTGCCATGGTATTCGAAAGCGTGGCTTTTCCCAACCAGGCCGTTCCAGAAGGTAAGGATAATTTCAAGTCAGAAATACACTGACCGTAATGCCCCCGATTTTCAGACACCATTGGAAGGCGCCCAGACGACGTTATATGTTTGCACGGCGTCCAATATCGAGGATACCAGCGGCGAATATTATTCGGATTGTAAACCAGCATCAATCAGCAAATTGGCCAAAGATAATGAACTGGCGAGAAAGCTCTTCGATTACAGTACAAAAATGACCAATGCTAAATGGTGACATTTTTTCCCAATTTGCATTTACATGGATCTGAATCGTCTAAAACTGAACTGTATGAAAATACAATGAGAAAAAATATCCATTCGTCATCATCATACCGTATCAGCGTTGTTTCTTCATGGATTGTAACGCTTTCTCGCGCAATACCTTCTCCAGATCGCGTTTCTTCTCCGCCTGAAAATGGAATAGTTTCGTTTAAGTTGGGACGATTTCGATCACCCACGTCATCTTACCGCTGTTTTATCTAGCTTCGGCGATGGTTCGTCTTCGTCCTCGCTGGAATCGGTCTCCTCTTCGCTGGACGTGGCGTCGCGCTTTCGTCGTTTCTTGTGTTTCTTATGCTTTTTATCTTTGCTCTTGTGCTTCTTTTCTTTCTTCTTCCGCTTTTTCGATTTCTCCTCCATGTCTGGCTTTTTCGATTCTTTCGGCTTTGTTTCCTGAAAGGAAATCCATTTTTTTGGATCACCATATCAAAACATGATATGGATGGTTTACCTTGTCTTCCTTATCGCTTCCTGCTGGAGGTGGTGATAAGCTACGATCTCGTGAACGAGGCCGTGGCGGCGGCGACCTCTGCGGTGATCGACGGCGTCTCCTTGGCGATGGTGGCATTGGTCTGTTCGATTCTTTCGGCTTGGCGTCCTGAAAGGAAATCCATTTTGGATCACCAGATCAAACTGTGATATGGAAGCTTACCTTGTCCTCCTTATCGCTTCCTGCTGGAGGTGATAAGCTACGATCTCTCGAACGAGGCCGTGGCGGTGGTGATCTCGGAGGTGGCGATCGTGGTGGTGGTGATCGACGACGTCTCCTCGGCGATGGTGGCATTGGTCTGTATGGAGACCGGCTTCTGAAAAAGAAGATTCCATTAAGTCATTGCAATTACGCAGAGCAGAAATGCTTACCTCTCTCTACGTGGAATAAAATCCCTTCCTGGCGGTGGCCTTCTGACATCTCGAAATCGATCACGGCTACGACTACGCTGTCGCCTTGGCGATCGATCTCTTCTCGGTTCGGCGTCTCGCATTCTCGCATCCCGTTCGGCCTTGATCTCGGTAATACCTCGTTGTATTTCGGCTTCGATATTCGTCAATTTATCCTTATTGGACTGTTGTTCGCCCTGAAATAAGATTCCACTTTGCGAATCGCTAATTGGAATAATAGCGCTTACCATTCGTTTCTTCAATTCTTCCTTCTTCAATTCGATCAATTGAGGCGGTATGCCGTCCGGTGTCGTTTGAGCGTCCAATAATAATTGCCACAATTCCGACATGAATTCTCTGGCTCGTTTGGCGTTGAGGAATCCCGTTAAATTGATTTGCATGAGACGCGGATCCATATCCTGAAAAAACGTGACTTATTAGCGAAATTCGCTCTGTCTGCGGAGCAGTGAATTTCTTCGCATGATACAGATATCGCCAGCAATTGCAGCAGCGCAGAATTCCAAGATGCTTGAACACCATACATACGATCGGTTTCAAATCAAATCGTGTCGTCTGAAGTGCTCAGATATTAATGCAGGCAATAATAATGCCACTAAATCCTAGGCCTCACCTTTCCAAGGCGTATGGAAAATGCCTGATCAAAAGCTGCGTCCGATGAATCGAGACGAACGAGCATCAAATTCATTGACCACGCCTGGATTTCGCGCCTCTCAATTTTTCAGCGTGTATTCTATGAATTTATCCAATTATAAATCTGGACTAAAGCCACCAGCCTTCGCCACGCGCGCGACGCAATATTTTGCTTGCTAGTATAAAATAAAAATCAACCTCACCTTTTCTTCCAATTGGCTGAAAATATATTCGATCACCACGTCGTCTTCCAAACCCAGAATATTGTTCACACGATTCGTGATCCACGGTTTCAATACGTCCAAATTGATTTTCTTCATATCGACCTGGAAAAAGATTTCCTCGATAAATCGAGGAAATAATGAACAAAATCAATATTTACCTTTTGAGAAAGATTATCCGCGAATTTTAGCGTTTTCAATAATTTCTTCTGTTTATCCGTAAAACGATTATCTTGTTCTGCGCTGGTACCCTGAAAACAAGGATTTATCAATTCAGAAAAATCGCCAAAAACTCAAAAATCAATTTTCACTAAATTCCTGAATAAGAAAACCGAAACTTACTCGAAAAAATCCAGCATCTCCCATGGTTTAAAAACGCGGTTTAATCAATCACGATGTCCGGAAATTAAATACTGATCACTACACAATTGATAATCGATCGATCGATCGGAGACAGAAATCGGAAAATTTCGTCGATGCCAAATCGACCCTTGTTGCTTGTGGTAAAAGGAAGTTTCAGGTAAACCTTTTGGTAAAAGTAGGTTTCGACAGCACGCACTCCCCCATTTGGCATTTTTGGAGAATTTCCAAAAATTATTTGATCAATCGAAAATGTTCAGTTCGATTGCCGTATTTCACGATCATAAAGATTTAATCCACGATATCGCTTACGATTTTCACGGAACACGTATCGCCACTTGCTCCAGCGATCAAAGCGTCAAAGTAAGATTAGAAATTTTAGAAATTTCAATTTTTTAAAATCCCGTATTTATTTCCAGGTCTGGGATTTAAATGACAATGGACAATGGAATTGTTCGGCTAGTTGGAAAGTGAGTTTATTTAAGATTTTGCGCGTTCAAAAGAGCGCATTTGCAATATTTGGCTTATTATTTTTGCCAAAATTTTCTAAGAATTCCCAATTTTGCAGGTTCACAGCGGTTCCGTATGGAAAGTGACGTGGGCTCATCCGGAATTCGGTCAAATCTTAGCCACGTGTTCGTTCGATCGTACGGCTATTGTCTGGGAAGAAATCGGTGAGTTTGAGAATTTTTTTTTTGAATTTTCGACTTGAATTCCTAAATTTTTCCAGTCAGCGATGGTAATACGGGTGGCAGTCGTGGTCAAAAACATTGGGTGAAACGTACGACGCTCGTGGACAGTCGTTCCAACGTAACCGGCGTTACGTTCGCTCCGAAACATTTGGGATTAATGTTGGTAAGAATTTTCTCACTCATATTTCCCGCCTCAGGCAGATGGAGATGATAAGCCGGGTTTATACTCCATAAGGATTAGGAGAAAGTGTTGCTTGTGTAGCAAGCATCCTATAGGAAATGCGTCTTCTTATTGCAATTTGGAATGGTCTTTTCCTATTCCTAATGGAGTATAAACCGGCTATATTTTCATCTCAAATCCTTCCTTTGTCTAGGCTACGTGCTCGCAAGACGGCGTAGTTCGAATTTACGAAGCATCGGACGTCATGAATTTGAATCAATGGAATTTACAACACGAAATCAGCGTTTCCAAATTGAGAGCCAGTTGTATCGCCTGGAATCCGTCCAAGTTAGTAATTCTAGATTTATTCTGGATATATTGATTCTGATCACTTTTTATTCAGGTATCATCCATCGATGATCGCGGTGGGAAGTGACGATGTCAATGCGTCCGGACCAAAAGCCAGCATTTACGAATATAATGAAAGTTCACGGTAAGAAAAGTTCGATATGCTGTCCAGCAGCTGGTAATTTTCGCTTTGGTTTTTAGCAAATGGATGAAAGTGGAATCGTTGGCATCATTCACCGATCCAGTATACGATATCCAGGTACGTTGTATTGGCAGGGATGCACAAGGTCGAGGGGTGGATATTCAAATTTTCCAAGACGTTGGTCAAAATTGCGCAATTTTCGTCAAAAATTCAAATAATTGCGCAACTTTCCTGATTTTTGAGAGGGGGTCAGACATGCATTTTTCTCTAAAATTTTTCGACCTAGGGGGATCAAGCCCCCCAAACCCCCACTTGTGCATACATGGATGTTGGGCTTTTCTGAATTCAAAAACTTCAATGCCACGCTTAATTTCAGTTCGCACCGAACGTCGGTCGATCGTATCATTTATTGGCCATGGCATCCAAGAACGTCCATATGATTTCATTGAAACCATTGGCCGCGTAAGTTGAATCAAGAATTCGAGCAATGGATTTTACATCCCGATCATGTTGTTTCAGGCCAGCCGATTCGGAAGCGTCGTCCAAATTCGAACTTAATCATCTCGCTCAATTCGACGATCACAACAGCCAAGTTTGGCGCGTCAGTTGGAACATCACCGGTACGATATTGGCTTCTTCCGGCGCCGATGGAAGCGTTCGACTTTGGAAAAGTGAGCCGCAAATTCTTCGACGAAATCAAGGCGCTAAATATTATCGGCTTTGTTTTTCAGCCAATTACATGAACAATTGGAAATGTATATCCGTATTGAAACCGGGCGAAGGCGGCGTCATCCAAACGTGCTCGAAACCGGGAAGCGATCGATATTATTGATCAACGTGATTATATTCATCACTTTGCAAGACATTTCCACCTTTTCATGGGGATTTTTGTAATTTCCGATTGAAAAAACAATGCTCATACTACATGATCATGGTGCAAATCTCAATTCGCAAATAACGGCTAAATGATCCGACGGACAAATGGCCGATGGTAATCCAACGTATTTCGTCACTAATTCGTGCGACGGCATGGGTATCACTCGTTCTACCATCAATTCATCGCTAATGAACACGTGATCCAATTCTCCTCGAAATACGTGCGTACACGTCGTGTATTCATTGGACGGACAGGCGCTTCGAAGACGTTTCGAGAACGTCAAATCGATGCCTTGCAACGAGATCGGTTCAACAGCGTCGTCCGACCTATCCGCCTCGTTTTCGCGGCCATCCACTAAAACGAATGGATCTTTATTCGAATGTGATCAATGCACATTCTCGTAATGCTTACCAATTTGTGGCTGCCAATCCGGATGATGACCGTTGACCGCTTTCTTCTCGAACATCTCGTAGACGGCGCTTGATTTGGTGCTGTTGAAATCGCCAGCGAATATCGCAGCTACTGTGCAGTTCGGGAACTGAAAAACGTCCTGTTAGATGCCTCGAAGATTGCTGCATGCTGCGCATGTACCTCTTTTTCCATCTTCGATACGACGTTCAGTATATGTCGATATCCAACGGCCGCTTGTAGAAGTCGAATATACGGATGACGTGGATCGAAATGCAGATGCGTATTGGCCACGCATACCAGCGAATTTGGAATATTTCTCGATTCGAATACAGCCACCTGGAAAAGGAAGATTTTGAATTGACCATAGCCTCAAAAATGCCTGTTCAGCATTCAGCAATGTCAAATCTTACCTGAGCCACAGCCACACGAGCCAGGAAGCTATTCCGCAGAGCATCATTTTGATTGACAACGCGAATCAGATCATCGAACTCGTCGTTGTCGTTGGACAGTAAATCCGACAGAATTTCGTCATGCGAGCCAATGAATCTGAAATACGACGACGTTAATGGGGCAGTTCCGAACTGCTATCAGCATACTTACTCTAGCTTTTCCGGACGATAAAATATGACGGATCCTTCATTGACGAGTCCTCCTTTCCGTTTGAAGACGCCTCGATACCCTTGCGCTCGCATGTACGGATCCAAAAATCGATCGTAATTCCGTACATCCACTTCTTGCAAGCAGCATAAATCGGCATGATAACCTGAAAGAAAACGCTGATATAAAAGTGAAATCAAATCCAAAACAATACCTGTTATTTCTTTCAATATGAGCGGATATCGATAATGATAGGTTTGAAACCGTCGTTGGCAATACGGGAAATATAAATCCGCATCAGGCACGGTCAGATTCATGTACAAATCGGCCAGGATATTGTAGCTGATGAATCGTAATCTAAAAAAAGAGTGCATTTAATCTTTGAGGAAACTCTCAGCATCAACAACACTCACGTCTGCGGTGGAGTCCAATCGGTGCATAATCGATGCCTTTCCGTCCAGATCATAGTGGTTGGCGTAGCCGTAACGATCCCTTTCTCGAACATTTCGTACGGTCCCGATTTGTGCGGCGGCGGTGTCCAAACTCTAGCTAATCCGCATCGACCATTGGAATCCCGCGGAGTGACGACGAGGCAAATCGCACGGCCCAGATCAGATTCGTCGGGAACGTAAATACGATCGGTGCTTTTCAACGTCCATCCTTTCATTTGTCGAATAGAAACTGCTCCGGTCGCCTCGTCGTGTTGGCAATCGATTTCCATTGAATCCGGTAAAATATTTGACAAATTCTTTGGATCGTTGTTGTCGCGAGTAAACCAGAAATACTGGCAATTCGATATTGAACCATCATCGCTGACGTTGATCGACGGGAGTACTGGATAACCGACCATTGGAATCACGGCCACCTGAAGAAATACGGATTCTGTAACATCATGCTTACAGAAAATCTTCAATATACTTACTTCTAGTTTCGTAATTGATGGCGTTAAGCCAAGAATATCGAATCGTTGATCATTGATCACCAACGTTCTCCCGTGTGTGATAAATGCCGTTTCATTGCTAACGTCGTCCCGTAATTCCACACCATCGGCCGTCAATATTCGTAAATTCCAATCCGCCGTCGTTTGATCCGACGATGAATTGTTGAATAATTTAGCTTTCTTCGTTTTCTTATTTCCGGGTTTCTCTTGCAACGAGGCCAATTTCATTCGGATCCGCGTCAACGTTTCTTTCAAATATCCGTCGTAATCCCGATTGAAATTCAGGAAATGTTCAACGGTCGAATTGTCTTCTTTGACCGAGAATCGAAACATGAGACGAAATCGTCCACGGCCATCTTCTTCTTTATGCGAATCAATGTCCGGCGTAATATAAATTGTCAACGGTTTGGCTAATTGAGCGGACATTCTCAATAAATGTTGACGATGGATTTTTCTTCGAACGTCGATCGGAAGCGACGCAGAAGAAATCGGTTGTAAAGCTGCTGTAGTACTGGCCAACCGCGAATGTTGATCGGCCAAAAATACGCTCGATTTATTATCCACACGGCTAAAAATTAAAAATGGCTATGTAGAGATCTCAGAAATGAAAATTCAGAAAAAACTTACCGCAATCGTGTTCTGGCTAAAATCTCTCGATTAAAATAGCAACGTTCTTTGCATAGGAATGCTCGTAGTCGAGACAACTGCCGTAAATACAATGCTAGCTTCATGAATTTTCCAAAAGAATACCAGTCAATTTCGATCAGTTGTGAAATTTTCCAACTTTTGGCTGGCTGCCAACATTTCCAGATGTTGAATGGCCGCCGTTGCAACACTTCGAAATTCTTATTGCAATTTGTGAGGTGTTGTCTGCTAGGGAGCGGCGTACCTTTTGTTGTCAATTCTCGAATTTTTTAGAAATTCGTGAAATTGATCGATTATTGAAAGAAATAAATCGGATAAATTTTGTGGAACTCGAATATGTCGTCACCCCGGAATTCTAATTCAACAGCCGAGGAAGTAAATTCGATATTAGAAGTTTGGACGGCGGAAAGGAGAAATGATAATTTCGATGCCATTTCGACGTTGACGAGGTAAATATTGTTACAAAATTTAATTATTGATGCCATTTCATGGCATTTCGATTGGTCCGTATTTGACGTTCGATATTTTAGGTTAACGGAATTAGTGGAAGAAGAAACGGAACGGTATTTGAAATCGGATCCTGATCCATTCGATGATCGTCATCCTGGACGCGCTGATCCCAGCTCCGGATTAGGCCAAGTGCTGAAAGCAATTTTGAAGAATGAGGATTTCGTAACAAAGGTAAGGCTGATATTTTCTTTATTATGAGGAAATAACCGCGGTGGTTCTATTTCAGCTTGTGGTCAGCTATTTGATGGCACAACATAACGAACCATTGAATACGGTGGGCGCTCGTTTATTGCTCAATATCGTACCGGGCCTTGATGTGGCGCTCGTTTTTCAAGAAACGGTGAGAAAGACTTATATAGTTTTGTTTAGGCAAAGCATATATGGCGTGTTTTTCAGGAAGATATGGTACCGCAATTATTTCGATGGGCGGAACAAGCTGATAATCCTCTACGATCGTACGCGACCGGCTTACTCGCGGCTGCGTTGGAAGTTCCAGACATCAGTGGCAATTGTCGAGAACAGAACAGCAATCTGGTTCCGATCATGTTACGGCGATTACAACATTTGAAAGAAGAAGCGGATGCGCATATTCCAGCTCCAACGCCTGTATTCCCAGTCAGCTTCGATCAAGCGGTCAATGGAGAATCTACGGAGAATGCCAAGGATATCAAGAATGATTCAGCCAACGCTCAAAGCGCAGAAGCGTCGACGTCCGCTGATGGTGCAGCAGCAATTTCAACCGTGGATCTTGCGGCAAAGCGGGACAGCGTCTCCAATATTCGAGCTAAGAGAAAGGCGTCCGGTTCAGTGGAAGAATTACGTTCACCGAACAAACGGATTCGAATCGACCGTCAAGGCGACATGAGCAACAGCAGCTGGGCGGAAGTGGAACCATACGTTATTGGTCGTCATTGCATGTATCCATTGACGTTGGCCATGCAACAGCGACTGATTCTGCAATATTTAACGCCAACTGGCGAATATCAAGAGGTAAGCCTGCATCTTGCTTTCGATTTCTAATGAGCACTGATTTTCAGATGTTGCCACACGCTTTCGAAGGAAACGCTATGGAGTTGATCTTTTATTACATCGACCTGACGAAGAATAAGGACGTCCGTTTGGCATTTGATGCTCTGAGGGTAAACGTACGTGATGTTATTCTCAGCATTCAGCTAATTCGGCCTTCTTTCAGTATTTGGCAGCTTTATTGTGCCACAAGAAATTCGCCTTGGAATTCGTTGGTCACTCGGGCGTAGAACATTTGATCAACGTTTATCGACCATCGGTGGCTGCCACCGGCGTATCGTTGTGCCTTTATTATTTGGCATACACGGAGGATGTCATGGAGAAGATTTGCCTCCTTCCAGTTACTATCTTGGAAGAGATTGCGGAGTAAGCCAAGTTTATCTTGATATTCGATTTAACTAATTCGTTGCGCATTTCAGATACGCATTGTGGCTTGTGGAACATGCCCATGAATCCGGCCGATGTTATGCGACCATGTTCTTCACGTTCTCATTTCCATTCCGAATGATTTTGGACATATTCGATCAGAAGGATGGTTTACGGAAACTCTACAATTACGTAAGTATAATTTCATGTTGCTTGAAGGCTCTGCACTTTATACTGAGCTTAATTTTTCAGATTTCAACGCTCAGCATATTGCAAATCGAAGACCATTCAACGACGTTGTCTGAAGACCAATTATTTACGAGTCGACAAGCCGTCAGACACGTTTGTCTGGCTTTAAGAAAGTATGCTATTTATATTTTTCATCATATCACTGATCTCATATCCTTTTGGTTTTAGATATTGTGAATCGCATATGTACGTCAAAGTGGAGCAATTGAAACGAACTCACGCACGGTCATTCCAACAGCAGCATCATGCGGTCGTTCCGGCTGTGTCGATTGCAACGCCAGCTACGAAGGTAAACGAGGAATTCAGATGCATTTGTGCATCAATGCATAATTTGATCTCGATTTTAGGCAATGAGATTGGACCCATCGAGTGTGGCTGCATGCGTCGACTTATTATTGGAATATTTACCAATGCACGCTACGTGGAAGCCGGTGGAGGACCTGCGTAAATTGGGCGGAATTACGACGTTATTACACATCTCCTGGCTGTGTGCCGAATGGAATTTCGCTGGCAGGTATAGTAAAAATCTATTAGCCTGGATTTGCGTTAATGACGTCTTATTTCAGGAACGATATTATCGTCAATGCGTTAAACGTTCTTTGGATATGTTCCGTCATGCCACGAGTGCAGCTTGACTTCTGCGAATCAATCAGAAACACGGACACCGGTGCGGTGATGGCTATGAGGTATGCATCTGCTTTTTGTTGAATTGGCAAATTCAAATACCTTCGATTTCAGCGTACTCATCGGCTTTTGCGCGGGAGAATTGATCAACGATGCAGAAATTCAGAAGACCGCGTTGGATGTTATCATCAATTGCGTATGCTCTCCATTGACCAGGGTAAGCAAGCGGCATAAAATCTGTTGGATAGTATGATAATTCTCTGAAATTTCAGTTTGGTGGTGCATCCATTGGTCGGTTGGCAAGCGTTGGAAAGAAGCAGCCGGCCAGTTTGACCGCGGGCGATGTATTGCAAAAGATGTGGGATTGCGTCCGCATGAATAATGGAATCATGGTAAGATCGAATTGAATCATATATTAGCCTCCAAATTCAGTGAATACTGTTTCAGGTTCTCCGCAATCTCCTATTCACGAAGACACCAATATCGGAAGCGGATGCGATTCGTGCTTTAGCTTGCAAGGTAATTTCTGCTTCTATTTTATGACTTCCTTTATACACTGATTCATTTGCAGGCGTTGGATGGTCTTGCGCGTTCGGATATTGTCAAGCAAATGGTCGGGAAGATGCCGTTGATCAGTAGCAGCCAGCTTCATCGTAAGTTTTGTGCTTTCTTCTTAGTTTCTAATGCTCTGAATGCATTTTTATTTCAGTACTCATGCGGGAGCCAGTATTGCAAGATAGGCGTGCGGAACATGTGAAATTCAATGAATACGCTCGGAGCATTATTGAACGCGTCACTGGTCGTCCAATTACGGATTTCAAGGATTTGACTCATGAACGTTTGCACAAGGTAACTTTGGTGCTGTGATTTTGAGTGCTGATTTACTACAGTGAACCCCTTGTTTTCAGGCTAGTATTGTGGCTCAAACCAAGATCACGTACAATGAGAAGGAGCTTCTGCAGCTAGTTCATCAGCATTTGATGACCAAAGGTACGTGCATTATTCATCACTCCCTCGAATTGACCGCTTATTTTTCAGGACTACGAAAAGCAGCCGTGGCCTTACAACAAGAAGCCGATTTGCCGTTGAATCAACCGAGTCCTCCGAACGTAAGCTTATTTTCTCTTATTCAAATATGTGGTGTTGATACCGAACTTTATTTCAGGACGCAAATGGATTCTGCATACCGAGAAGCTCCAGTTCCACAACGCTGAACAGAGCGGTCAACGTATTACCGCATGGTACTCAAATGATCGGCGGAATCACGTCGTATTTAACGGGCATGAGGACCGGTTATTTGACGCCTGTACGCCGAATTCGATTGGATGGTGATCGTTACGCTCTGTCCACGGCAACTCCATCGAATCGACTTCGACCGATGGCTACGTCCAGGCGAGATAAGAGCTTACTCTCGTCGCCGTTCAGTACACCGTCAACGCGGCCACCAGAGAAGCCAGCAGCAGCGCAATTGACGTTGGATTCTATCGTCACCGAATATTTTCGGAAGCAACATGCGCTGTGCAAAAATCCTGTGGTTACTTGTCCGCCATTCTCGGCCTTCTAGTAAGTCGAAATTTGCTATTTTAATTCTTATCATGACTGCCAATTTGCCTTTTCAGCCCTCACCAATGTCCAGAACCGAACTTGGCTCGTAGTGCGGCGGTTAATTTCGCTACGAGATTCTATCAACGCTCGGTAAGCAGTATTTCGATATTTCCAGGTTGGGTCTTGACTGACTCGTTTTCAGATTTTTCCACCAGCCGGCGGTTACGATGGTGTACGTTGCGATTTACGATACGTGTTCAGTCGATTCAAACCCGTCAGGCTGTACAAAGATCCGGAGAATGAGGAAACGTTCACCTGCTGCACGTTCAGCGTAAGTTTCTTGCATTTCCGCTCGTGCTCTATGTAGTAATAGAATAATTTTTCAGGTGGACGAGCAATTTCTGTTGTTGGGTACGTATGCTGGCGACGTGAAATGGTACAACGTTGCCACCGGAAGTGAAGAATCGACGCTACCGTGTCATTCGTCAGCAGTGACTGGAATTGAGCAAACCAAGGTGAGCATTGCAATTTTGCATATTCAAGTATTAGTTTCTTTTCTTCAGGATGGCCAACTCCTGCTGACATCATCGGCCTTCGTGAAGCCTTATTCCGCTTTGTGGAGAATTGGCGATATTCTGGAACCAATGTAAGCGGTTTCGGATAATGTTTTCTTCACTGCTCAAGTATTCCGCGTTGCAGGCATAAATTCGAAGAAGATTATTTCGTGGAATTCAGTCGTAGTCCGCAAAATCAAATTATTGGAACTCGTGGGGAAGAAGCGAACGTAAGTTGTCAGTATCTGTCATGTGACTGTCTGAATTGACTCCTTCAATTTCAGATATACGACGTGACGACCGGTCGTTTGATCACGAGATTGGTTGATCAAGATCGAAGCAATCATTACAGCCGAAATCGAGCTACGTTCCATCCGACGGACGAAATGGTATTATCGGATGGTCTGCTGTGGGACGTTCGAAGTCAAACGGTCATACACAAGTTCGACAAATTGAATCCGCATATTTCCGGCCTCTTCCATCCGCGAGGCCTAGAAGTCATCATAAATACTGAAGTGGTGAGTCGATTTGGAATTGGGGGCTGCACAATTGGTGCATAAATCTTTCCTTGCAGTGGGATATTCGGAAGTTCAATTTGCTGCATACGGTTCCGGCATTGGATCAATGCAAAGTGGTCTTCAACAGCACTGGTGATATCATCTTTGGAGGTAAACTCTTGATTTTGATGATCATTTTGGCATATGCATATCGGCCTCTTTTAGCCGTGCATCAAATAAATGAAGAGGACGATTTCGAAGAAAGTCGTATGCGAAGCCCGTTTGGCTCGTCGTTCAGGACGTTCGACGCCAACGATTACACTCTGATTGGTAAGTTGATCTTGCTGATAATAATCACATGCCAATAGCACGTTTCTCGTTTCAGCTACGATCGATATCAAGAAGAATATCTTCGATTTGTGCATCGATCGATCGGATAACTACGTGGCAATCATCGAGGTAAGCATTTGTCATTCATTTCATGATCCGCGTTAACGCGGTTCATCCCATTACAGAATCAAGGCAATGTGGACGATTTATTGAGCCTGGAAGAGAACGTGTGTCGGCTTTACGAAATCGGACGTCAACGTGATACTGAAGATCAGGATGAACAGGTACGGTTTGGAGCATTTGCATAAATGCCCAAGAAGGCAGCACTCTGAAGTGCTGAATGTGACCATAACCCGTTTTTGCAGGAAGAAGAAGTTGAAGACGAAGACGATGACGACGACGATGGTTCAGACGACGATCCGCTCGAAGCCGATTTCCTGAACGATGATGACGTCGTAGCGGTCGACGACGCACCAGCGGGTGAAGAGAATCACAGCGAGAATGACGACGAAATGGATACAGGCGAATCCACGGCTTCCTGGACGACCCAATCTGATTCCGACGATACCGATGACGGCGATAGCGATGCGGCGGCTGATTTGGATCGAACATACCATCCAGGGCATACGAGTTCTGATTCCTCTGATGCTGAGGATCTTTTGAATGCATTGAGACGGTATAGGTGAATTTGATTAGAATTTCTGACACTTTGGGATAAAAGAAACATATGATAAGAAGGTGTGAATCTATGATCAGATTATTACGTACTAATCACTATACTTTCTATCTCACTTCTTTCTCGGCGATTGATTCACCTTGATTTGGATATTGGCGTTTCGGATTTCTTCCGAATTGAATATCTTGGCTGTTTCTAAATCTTGGCACACGGCACCGACATCGATCTTCGTCGGGAAATCCGTCGCGTGTTTATTATTGATCAATTGTTCGATGCTGGCGTAAATTCGATCGCAACGTTCCGGATCGGCCGTAATGGTTTGATCGCCTTCGCTGAACGAGGCCCCGACGTCTTCACGAATTCGAACGCCCAAATCTCGAGGCTGTCCTTTTTGGGCGTCCAATGGCCAGCGTTGGATTAATTTCAAGAATTTGCGATATCTGAAATACGAGAGTATCATTTAGCATGCGTTCAATCAATATCCTTATCCGGGATCAAAATTGCAAAAATTCGCAAGAATTGCAAACAAAATTACCTTGACGCCGCCATTTATGCAAAATCGAAGTACGATCACTCGCCGTTTGCGTTGTGATCAATCCGGAATAACGTCGATTTACACCGAATTCAATAAGCAATTGAAGAAATGTCAGTTTTGAGAATAATCCAAATTTCAGAAATTCTAGAATTCTAGAATTTTCAGTTCAGCCGCTCTTTTGCAGACAGCTTTTTCAGCAAGAGGGGTAAGCAGCGCGCACATTATTGTCTGCTAGAATCTGCCAAAAGAATTCTACTGCAAAATTCTGCCAATTTTCCAAGAATTTTTTGGGAAATTGAATGAAACCATCGAAATGTCGGCATCGTCATTATTTGCTGGTTCCGTCTCCTCATTGTACGCCAAAGTTCGACCCACGGTATCACAGGCGTTGATTGATACGACGTTACGATTTTTGGCGGATGAAAAAGTAAAAAATTTCCCAATTTTTATATTCAGAAAAATTCACGATGATTTTTTAAGAGTGGCCCACCGCCGTATGATTTAATCGTCGACGTCGGTTGCGGTACCGGTTTGAATACGCAATTCCTGGCTCCACATTTCAAGAAGTTTATCGGTTTGGACGTCAGTTCAACTCAAATCGAAGAAGCCAAAAATTCCAGTGAATGTTCAAATACAATTTACGAGTAAGGACGATTTTGAATATGCTTTGTAACCATTATAAAATCCGTAAATTTCAGGGTCAATGATTCCACTACGTTGCCGTGCAGAAATGAGAGCGTCGATTTGATCACCGTCATTCAAGCCGCTCATTGGTTGGATCATGATCGATTCTTCAAAGAATGCGATCGCGTTTTGGTGCCCGGAAGTGGCGTCATTGCGTTGATGGGATATTCCGTACCAGGATTAACCTATAATCCATTCCCCAGGAGCCGGTCGGCGTTGAGTGCTGCCATGAAATTCGTAAGTCTTCTAATTCAGTCCATTTATTTTCTGAAGAAAATATCGTTGCATATTTTCAGTTTTATGATCAATTGGTGAAGACCGGCTCGTGGCATTCCGATCGGTACATCCTGGATCGTCAGTACAAGGATATTACGCTGCCGTACAAAGATCAACTCATTATCAGGTATGTCTGGTGTGATTTTCATCAGACCTACTAAACGTTATTTTCACTTTCAGGAGTGATCCGGAATTGTATTTGTACAAAGATATGGCCGTGCGCACGTGGGTCGATTATTTGTCAACATGGAGCGGATATAGAGAATTCAATAGGCGATATCCTGATGTGGATATTCTTCAAGAAACTAAATCCAGGTACGAGTACTAATATGGCTGCAAATGGCAGCTGCAGTCCAGGTGTTTTCAGGATATTAGCAGCACTGCCTGGACATGCCACAGAAGATACAATTCTGACCGGCGTCTTTCCATGGTTCGTGCTCATGTGTAGGAAAAGTAGGTAGCGTATTCATGACGCCTGAATTGGTATTAACGTCAATTTCTCGTTTTAGAAATGAACAATCCAGCAGTCCATGTCGTCAATGGCGATTCGATGGCCGATTTGGAACCATATCGATGGCAAATCGCGGGTCATAAATCAGTGGAAGCTATTCCAAATGCCAATATCGTCATTGACACCGTCGGTAAGCATCAGCCTTCTTTTTAAAACTCATCACAAGAATAAATTTTTTTCCAGGGTTGCTACGTGATCGAAATACGCGATGCATTCTGAAACCGGTACAAGCGCCGCCTCGAGGTGATCGAGAGGTTCATGTTTACGAACGCATTTGGAACGACAACAACAATGACCAGGATATATTACGAACAGTGCAATCATTGGTTCCACGTTATTTTGGAAAGAGGCGGGTGATGATAAAAGGAGAACGTAAGTTGCCAATGCAGAGCTATCCAGGCGCTTTCAATAATATACTAGAAAAGCTTTTAGCGCATTGGTACCTGCAATTGGAGGATATTACTGCCGGATTCGAGAAACCATGCGTAACGGACATCAAGATCGGTGCTCAAACGTGGGATCCAAGCGCGGATGCTCAGAAGATCATTTCTGAGCGATCGAAATACACGCCATACGCCGAACGACTTTGTTTTCGATTCTTGGGGATGATAGTAAGTGATCTTTGTTTGAAATCATCAATCTTGACTAATACCGTTCATTTTTCAGGTTTGGCAGCAAGAAACGGGCACGTATCTAATTCGAGACAAGCATTGGGGCAAGAAGGTGACTGACAATGATGTCATTCCTGGTGAGTTCCTTATTTATTTGCTGTAGTCATCCGCAGCCTTACATGCATTTCCTTGCAGTTCTCGGTGAATTCTTCAATATCATGGACAACCAACGATTGATCATCGTCGACCGCGTCTTGGAGAAATTGCGCGCAGTCGAGGAATGGTTTTCCAAATCCACCGGTTACGCATTCTATTCGAGCTCGGTTTTGATCGTTTACGATGCGGCGGACATGGGTGCAAGCGGCCACCCACGGGTCGACGTTCGAATGATCGATTTTACGCACATCTTCGATCATCAAGGCTGTGATATGAATTACCTGAACGGAATTCGAAGTCTGATTCGTCATTTGGAACTTTACAAAATTGGATCAATGAATAGTCTGTGATTGTATTCATATTTAGTGCCTCTATCCTGATGCTGTAGTGGTCATAGGTGCAATTATTATCTTTCTATGCACAATTAATGGTGATCAATGCTTTCTAAAATTCGATTATTGATTGATTGATATCTGTGATACTTGGATTGAATTACAAAATTCTAGCTTGATAAAAATTAGTGCTCTAAAGTCATATTTTCTGGGATAACCAAGCAGGCTGATCCCGAAAATCGTCTTTATTTTTAAGATGATTGATCATACTCTGATCACCAACAAATCGGTATGTCTAAAAATCGATAATCTGAACAAACTTATAAATATGGGTTTTCACAAAAATAAGCGACACAGTCGTATTCAGCGTGATTAATTTTACTAGAAACCGCGCTTCCTGATCAATTTTTCCGATTATATTGCCTTCGCGCAGCGATTTGAAAATCGATAATTCGAAACGTTTGAACCGTCTCATGAGGCCAGTAATCAATCGATAGGCTTGACGGAAACACATTTTCCTGAACACTCGGCCATGCTCTATCCAATGATCGCATCAAAATCAATCTGCAATCGATATTACGGAAATCGATAATTTTAAAATAAATGCCTTTTTTTTTATTAATCAGAGTTAGTGTATCTAGCAATCACCTATGTACGTTGAATTTTTATGTTCGAATTTTCTCGGGAGAGGGTTTGAAAATTGTGACATCGAGCGGTTACAGTATGCCATGGTATGCAAAAGATGAAGCCAAAATTTAGCATACATTTTTGAACTTTCGAACCTCATCCCAAGGGCATTATTCAATCGATAATCCGGATCAATATATGTACCCCGATAGAGTCAATGATGCTCTATCAAGTGATCACGTCAGAATTGATCCACAATCGATGTTTAGGAAATCGATAATTTTGATCAAATTTTTAAATACGCTTGCTATTGCAAAAATAATAGCCGGACGATGATCAGCATGTCATATTTTCCTAGAAGAGATGCTTTTATTGCATCTATCGTGCAAATTATCGGTTTGGAAATTTTGAATTTTGCCTATACTTTTAACATTGGTCAGAATGAAGCCACTTTTCCGAGTACATGTAAAATAATAAATTTTTGCCAACATTTATCTCAAAACTCCGGGCCAGCACCCTTGGCTAAAACAGGTGGTGACCTTTTTAGCCGTATCCTATTCAAATCGGCAGATTTGATCTTGATTATCGATTTTCGATATATCGGGTTTTGAAGTGAT